>JABFQC010004282.1:0-12858 GCA_022817085.1 Psilanteris sp. ZL-2020
GTATAGAATAGTAACGAGATTAAATCTCACATATTACAGAAAAATAAATGCTCGTTAGGAGTGTAGAAATGATTTAAATAAAAAAAAAAAAAAATAAATAAATGATTATCTATAAGACATCTCTTACTATAAAATCAAGAAGTTTTCGTGAAATAAATATTGCGAGGTATAAATTTATATATATTTTATATATACCTTCCTATTTATATATATATATATATGCATTTAATCCTGTTCTTAATCTTAAAAATATTATTTTTATCAGATTGCATGGTAATTTTGTATCACATTTATTGAAGTTTTAATCATAATTTATCATTTTTGTTTACATTTTTCCCCTTTATCCCATGTTTACAATATAGTATGGTAAAGTTTGCAGGATTATTTCTTTCAGTATAAGAAATTCTAATGTAAGATGACGAAGTATATTTAAATACAACTTTAATTTTATAAATTTTCATGACTATTTCGACCGTTCGCGCAATTATTTTTATGTAATTTATTAATATAATGTAATTAATATATATATCTATTCGACTATATAAGAACTGTTAACTCTGATCGCCTCATTTCGAAATAAAACAAAATAATGTAAACGTTTAAAGGTATTAATTTTATAAATATCTAGACTTAATTATTTTATTATTATTTTTTACTTGCATTTTCATGAATTATTATTAAACATATATATATATATGGAATTACAAGGAAACCAAGCAATTCTGTAAATACACCAATTCCATTTGTGTTACATTACATACTGTTTCTAGTTTCGAAACGAACAATTTAATCAATGAATTGAAAGAAAATTAATATTTGACATTACAATATTATAAACATTGCAAATATTATATAAAGGAATGTATATTACTACAAAATTACATGCGTTGAATTAATATGAAAAGCAATTAATAAAATATATTCTTTTTACCATAACTTTTGTATTGATCATAGCATAATTTAAAATATACATTTATCTTAAATAAAAAGCTATTAATATACTCGTTTAAATAAATTGAAAATTTATTTATGTTTACAAAAAACGCATATACACATTTATTTATATATAATTCATAATAAGAACAAAATTGATATAATAGGAAAGTTTAATCAACAGAAAATTAAAAAACGAGACTTTTATTTTAACTTTTGTACCCTTAAAATTATCGTTTTATTTGATCATAATAATATAATATTGTAAATAACAATTAAAAAAGGATATTTATATAAACACGTGCCATAAACAAAGCTGTTATATTCAAAATAATCATGTTTATTTTATGTGTTTACCTTCGGTGACCTTTTTTATTTTGATCGAAAACCGGAACTATTTGTAAACAAACAATTACATTTAAGATCGTACAACGTAAGTTCATATTTCCTACTTGTTTCGGATATCTGAATACCGAGTCACTTGAAATCACTTGTGATGCAATATTTTTATACAAATTATTGAACAACGTAATTGATACGCGCTTTTGAACCACGCGTGTATAGAGTTCTTACTATATCATCAATGTGCAAACGTACATTCGATATTGTTCGATTTGGAGCTAACTATGTGGCTAATGTGCCTCTGAGTAGAATATGCAGGCTTTTCGAATAATAAGATTCGAACCTGATCATAATACAAATCTGTTCAAATCGATTTGATACTCAATAATTAACGGGAACATTTTCAATTGAACCGAAAAATAACAATGTAAACGATTGAAATAAGCTTTTTTTTAATATAAATAATCTACGATATTGATTTTCCATATCATAACATATGTTTATTTATTGTAAACAAAATAAGATTGCATTTGCTTATTATCGTGCATTTTATTTGTTGACGAATACAATACGACTTCCCGTGTTTACCGATCTCAAAACAGAAAACAAATCGTTTGTAATAAACATTGTCGGCAAAACTTTTATTTTGCAATCTTTTTGTTTTATGTTTAAGAAATTGTCCCGGAATTTTTTTACTAGAATTAGTGTTTTTTAAACGTGTAAACAAACGCGAATTAATTTTAACGTTTGATAAGTTAATCGATGCTCGTTATAACCGGGACAATCGGCTCGTCAAATAATTTTTACAATCACATACACATTTCTTTGAAAAACGTGACGTAACTTTTGCTGTCGACCGACTGAGAAATGACTGTCGTCACATTTTCCAGTCAGATGCGTCCATAACTGTCAATCTTTATTGTCTTACTAAATTCTCCCGTTAGCAAATAACACCCACAGTCGCATTGAAAATTACCATTATTCTTTGTTTATTAACAAATTGCCAAAGCACTAAGAATAAATATGCGTGAAATCTTCTGAATGTCAACATTGCATTTAGAAGACGTGAAATTCTAATACCGAATAAAAGAAATTCAAATCCATTTTCATTCGACAATATACAACATTTGCATCACGCAATCTTTGATGTCTTCTTCCAGGCTAAATTGAAATCGTCCTGAACAATGGGTGGTAGGGAAATTACCTCGTCCGACACCACACAACAACGACCGCTAAAAATGGACCGCCATAACCACGTCAATACTTTTCGTAGATAACATCGCAAACTTATATCGTTACCAACGGATTCGCATCCGGTATACAGAAAATTACCCTAATGCCAGGCAAATCAAATCCAGATCCGATTGCAAGTCAATGAACAACCAGGCATTTGAATTGCGCATTCGAGTTTGACGTCTTCTTAAAGCGGTTCTTTAAGTCCGACGTAATGGGGTTAGTGTATTTTAATGCAGGAGTTTCAAACGACATACGTATTTAAGACTCGCATAACTATTACGTTTTTTTTATTATTTCAGAAACGAGCCGAGCATGCAAATCGGTAACGAAATAAATATATTTATTTTTGTTATAAATAATATTCTGCAACGGAGAAATAAGCGTAGTTTGCTGGATTTAGGGTATTTTAAAATATCTTCATTCGTTTAGGTAATTAATGTATACAAATTACATAGATCATTTTCTCATTTTGGGAGAATATATTTCAATTTAAACGGATTAAAAAGAACGATTAGTTAACTGACAGCCAGTGAATGAATTTACGAAGTGATAAAAATTGAAATTCCCTATATAGATAGAAAAAACACTATTATTAGGTTTTAATTTTGCTACCATATAGTCAAGTATATTGCAATAATAGTAATAATAATAATAATAATAATAATAATAATAATAATAATAATAATAATAACGGTTATCGATTCTAAAACAAACCGGAATATAATTGAATACGATGAATATACTATGGCAAATAATCGGTTTAATTCGATTCATTTTAGAGGTTACATTTCCATCTTCAGTTGCCCCTTATCATCGTGGTTTGTTTTCATTCACTGAGATAGAATAATCATCAGTAATAGATTCAACATGGATGGAAACTTAGTTCTAATTCTTAATTCTAGTTGAAACGATATCGAATTCAATTACAAACGGTATTTATATCTGAAAGTTTGTAATAACTAATTTCTTCGATTAAATGTTATTTTTTCATTTTAATCGTGTCAGTAATATGACATATTTTGTGATTTCGTGAAATATAACATATCGTAAATGTAAAGTACCTTAAAATAGTTAAAACTATCATTACCATATATAGCATCAAGAAACTATATTATACATTAACACCGTTTTATTAGACTTACCGCCTTAAGATAAGACTTCCTGTCTTATCTTATAGTGCTTTTTATCACAATATTATAAAATTGCGTGTTTATAACTTGTAAATACTTCATTCTGTTCTTTGATGATGGGAGATTATTTATGTATTCATGAAATATGAACTTTCAAATTAAATTGTTAATTTAGTAACTCAATATAAATATTAATTTTTATTTTGAAATAACAAAATTAGTTTTCATTTATTAATATAAAATAATGAAACAAAAATTTAAAATATAATTTTTAACACGAATGACATTTTGCGATTTATTTTTGTAATATTTCTCGTAACCACTGATGTAAAATACATAATTGATTATTAAATTCATGCAATATATAACGACATAAATGTTCATTTTGTTTTGATTAAAGTGCATCATTTGATTTAACTGTTAGTAGATTACATTATCTATAATAATCATTAAATTTAATATTTCATAAGCCTCGCGTAGTCATGTATTTCTTTTTGTGATATGAAAATAGTGTTATGATATACAAATAATCAATTACAGACATTTTACATATTTAAAGTAATTTTACAATTTTATTAAAAATTGTATCACATATTGGATTATTATTATTATTATTATATAATTGTAGTTTTCCTTGCAGTTAACGGACTACAGTTTTTCTCACCTCCAAAACGGCTCAGGTAATCACGTTTTTAAATGAATATTAAATCAATTTTGTTAACATTAAATATGTTTTTTCAAAATGAGAAAAAGGCCAGGATTTAAAAAAAAGTTTTATAAACAAACTTATAAAATTGTATCAAAACGTCCTAAATCTTACAAAATCACCCCAAAGACCACATTCTGTAAAGTTCTCTAAGTCTACTGGAAAAAATATTACTGAAAGTTCAGTAAATATAGCGATCCTTGATTAAAAACACAGTGTCTCACGAACGAAACAAAATTTCGATTAGAAATTACCGAAATTTACAGTTAGAATGTTTGTAAATATATACCGAAAATTCATCCATATTTACAGTAAAAGTTCGGTAATTTCTAATTGAAATTTTGTTTTGTTCGTAATTTACTGTGTTTTTAGTAATACTTACTGAATTTCAAGTAATTTTTAATGGAACAACTCGTTTTTTTGCCACCTCGCAAACGAATTGCGTTCCCGCGTTAACAATTAAATATAAATATTAACTTTTCTAATGCAATAACATTCTCCTAAAATGAGAAAACATCCTATATGAATGTAACGTATTCGTGATTATAAATAACAAAAGTATATCAAAATTTACAATATCTTTCAACCTCGCTCGCAAAACCACCTTAATCTTAAATGGAATATTCTATTAACCCGAATTGCGTTTAAATTTAAACGCAAACGTTGCAAGCCGCCAAAAAGATACCTCGATAAATTGAAACAAATCGCCGTCGAACGTTACAGCGCGCGGCATTATTTCACCCAGCAGAAAAACCAATTGCCGACGTCTGATCGTTATGCAAATGCGTCTGCGGGTAATGCATAAACAGCACAATGCAATTTGGATGTTTTTCGTCATAATTCGCGAGCGTCTTTGTGTGGATCGTTTTGTGGCGCGCGAGTCGTCTGCGCTTTGTTTTGTCGTCGAGACGGGCGACGCACCGTCGCTCGGTTAACCCTTTTTGGCGTCACGCCGAGGCCGAGCGGAGCGCCGCGCGCGACGAGAACAATGAACTTCGGGCGCGACGTTCGGCTCCCGCGCCGACGACCGACGACTTGCCAAAATTTCTTATTACCGCGACCGCGACCGCGCCGCTCATTGGACCGGGGCGAAATGCGCGGCAAAAATGGCTGCCGGGGAGTGACGCTCGGGGCAGACTCGCGACGAGCCGGTTCCCGCGCCCGAATGCATCATGCATGAGCGGCTGAGAAAGAATTATGCGCCGGCAAGTTTCGGTAAGCTTTAAGCAGATGCCGGCCAAACACTCGCGCGCTCTCGTGTTTTCTCCGATTTCCTAATTCTCGTCCGCCCTCGTGTTTCGTCCGTTAAGTTAAGTGTTGGTGAATTGTGGCAGTTTTTTTGCGGCACACGCGCAATGAAATAAATTCTCGTCCAAGTGACCGGCAAATATAATTGATAGGAGCGTTTCGGTGCGGCAAGTGGACCGAAGAAATAAACACTAATGTTTGTGGGATTAATTAAAGTGGTTCAAGTGTTTTAGGTTATGTTCGAAATGACAGTTAATGCGTTAACTGTTGTGGAAGTATTTTGCTGATTTGTAGGGGATCAAGGCGAAGTAGTTCCATCAGTGTTTGTGTTTTAATGATATTTCGTTTTTAGAAAATAAAGATTTTTTGGTTTTAGCAATGCACTGTCAATGGTTAATTGGCTAGATATTGACGGACTAATCAAATGCAGTTGCGCCAATCAGCAGTGGCTTTACTTTTGCGCGCCCGCGTGAAGTACCAATCGGATCAGTTTCAAAGTGTCGAACCCAGCGTTTATTATCATTTTCTTTATTTAGATTACAAAACAGTATTGTTTATATTTTATTTCATTTTAAATGAAGCGTTTTATGTTGTATTAATTTATTTAAACACAACCAATTTGTTTTTGTAATTATAGTAACTGTGCGTGGAAGCAATGAATGCTAATAGAATTTGTATATTTAAATGATATGTTGTAAACTTAATAAATGAAAATAGTAATAATAAAAAAAATATGAAGATACAATAAATGTAAATAAAAAAAGCAATTTTATAAAACCTGTTATTTGATAACATTAAATTTATTGGTAGATAAAAAATGTAAGCGTATATAATAAAAAGAAATTAATTATTCATATTCACAACTATTCATAAAAATATTATTTCACAATGTTTATTATATTTGAAAAAATAATTATTCCAATTTTCAATGAAAACTGTTAAAAATTAGACCGGTAACAATACAGATTGTCTGGATTTTTTGTATTGTTGAAATAACAGTTGTTTGTTTTGAAATAATTTTAATTAATTTCGCAGAAACGGAAACAGAAAATAAATGAAAAAAAGATAAAAACTATGAATCCTAATTTACAAAAATCAAAGACTCGTTACCACAACAATCAACAGTTTGGATTGTTATTGAGTGTTTTTCAGGTTATTCAGTGCAGAAGGTTGAATTGACTAGATGTATAGTGATTGTAACCATCTTCAATAGTAAATTTGATTATTCATCAGAGATGGCCGAGAGTTTGATTATTTTCGTTTTCAGTCGATTTACCACAGAAATTGAAGGATTTGAATACTCGTAAAAATCCACACGATCGAATATTAATTAATTAAATTAACGAAGTTTTGAACATATTTCAATAAATTACTAAATTCTCTAGATATGTTATTGAATTCGTTCTAATATTGTCTTATTATCGTTGCAGATGGCGAAATGGTGCCTTATACACGTCGAATTGTATCGAAATTAATAAAAATTCCAATTTGAGGAATTTTAGTATATTACAAATTCAAATATACTGTCATCTTCTTGATCCGTATACACATTTGTAAACACTGAGAAAAATAATGTCCAGAAAATTACTATATACATAGTCACAACGGGTTACATGTTAGAAAATACTACAAGAATTACTGTCAAAGTATATACAAATTACTCTTTTATATATTGAAATTCTATATGACTTTAATACTTATTATTAAGTGTTTTGGAAATTTTACTTCATCATATAGTAATTTTTGTAGTCATTTTTCTCCCTGTACGTGTATTAATCATTTACCAATTATCAAACGAAAAGTTCTACTACTTACTTATAAACACTATGATCATAAGAAAGAAGGATCCTGAGAGATTGATCAATACTGCGTTTTTTCACTTCATGCGCCGGTTCAATGTGAACCCCGTGTACCACCTGAAACAAGAAAAAATATTTCTAATTAATAATTATTTTCTGTTATTAGAATATTTGTTGAAATAAAAATGTAAAAAAATGTATCATATAAAAACTGCTAGTAATAAACGTATCTCCATCCAATCTGGTTTATCGTATATTTTTCTTTTCCTAACTCAACTGATAAAACGTAAAAAATTGATACATAATAAAATACAAAAATTGAAATATCAAACCGCACAAAAAATAAATCTAATTTTGGATTTAATCCAACAAATATAATCATCAAAACCAAAGACTCTCATCAATAAAAATCGATATTGTTTGCAAAGTGGTTGCCAGCGTTTTGCCGGCACCGGAGAGGAATCCGAGCGTTGCCAATTTGAAGCGACATCGCGCTGGAAATGTATTGAGAGCGGTTAATTTTCCGCGGAATTTGACGTGATAGCGTTGAAAATGAGTTTGACGGGATTTATCGCGAGGCACCGCGACGAATTGTCTTTCAGCACAAAAGAGCTCATTCCCCGGAGTAATACGCTTCCGCTTTCGCAACGGCGTCATTAAACGATCATTTATCTTGACAAGGAAACCCGCGATGGCCCCTATGGCGCGTTCCACCTCCCCGGGGAATTCCCGAAAGACTACCAGTCGGCTTTTATGAGAGCGCCCCTGTATCTCGTGTCACTTTTTTTTGTACGTCACGTACAGAGATAAAGCCGACCGGGGATTTTTGCGCGATGAAAAATGACGTTTAGCGAAATAAGACGGCCCGAGTGTTCGACTTCGAGCTTTCGGACGCGAGGATAAGTCAATTACGTATGCGAACTGCGCGCGCGTGGAACTTCGCACGGCGCACAGCCAAGGTGATGGCTGTGGTTTGTTGATATGGTTCTTGGGTTTTATTTTACTTCGGCGTTAACAGTATCGGAAGGGGATAAAATAGCGGATTTAAGTACAATCATGAAAATGTATATTTTCGCAAATCTGAAATTACGGAGGGTTCCATTAAGACGCTTGAGGCTTAGAATGAGATATTAATCTGAAATTAAGATAGTGGTCATGTCGGAGACAGACTAATATATAACGAAGTAAGGGTAACTATATATATACATGCTTTGCTATAATCTATAAGTTTCACTAAACAATAAATTGTTTACATTATGTAAGTATATTTCTGTTGTTAATCAAATAATTTATTTTATTGGCATAATACCTTCGGTTTAATTATGTCTATTTATGTAACTTGTTTTTGCAAGTTTGCTATTATTTATTTAATATAACTCTAATCCAATAAATTGATAGATTCATTATCTATTTTCTACGGAGTAAATGCGTCATCATTAAAACGAAGTTAATGATATGCTTTATTTTTAGGTTCGGATTTTTTTAGATCTAAAATTTTGGATATATTGTACTTTTGGAAAATGGTGTAAATAATGGAAAATAAAAAACAATATGTAAACTAAAGATCATCAAACATTCAGTTCGACACAGCATTAATTCATATCTCTATCTCTGATTGACAATTAAATCATTTGTTTCAGAGATCATAGATTGTTAAACAACCTTCAAGTGTTATATGTAAAATCTATTTGCATTGTATTTGTTTGTACATGTTGAATTTGTAAAATGTAATGATTGTTTAGGGGGCTAAGTTCTTCAAGTCTAATGTAACGGAATAGTGTTTTCTTCTATTGCAGCATTAAATTTTGCTTTTTAATAAAACACAAGAATTTCCCTACATTTTTTGTTGATGGAAAATTATTTTTCTATAATAAATGTAAAATTTCAATTGATATCCTCGACGTAATTAGTAAATTCGTTTTTTTATCACGTTTTTTTATTTATATCAAAGTAAATATATTGAATAAATTAACGAAAATATAACGAAATCTGCAATATTTTTCAAAATCAATTGAAGAACAACCTTAAGGTTTAATTGAGGATTGTTTCTCATTTCGGCCTGCTCGTTTTCCTTCCCTCGGCTGGACTGCACTTTCCGCGGACCCATGTCTGCGTATGCAACCAACATTTCAGTCGTTGGTCGACAAGTATTTTTAATAAGATAATAGCATCTTAAAAAGTGAAATACCTATGTTTTAATTTTAGACTTTTGTGTCGTACTAAGTGTTTAAAAAAAGTTTAAATTACTACATATGTGTTTGAGGGGAAGTCAATTAAGATAGTAGTGTACCAAACAAAACAATGATGTTTCAAAGTAAACCAGTCTGATGATACATTATAACAAAGGTGACTTAAAAATCGGACATTTCTTTTTAACGTCTTGTATTCGAGTCGTTAATTTAGACCATGGCGTCTTATATGTCGGAACATATTATTAAAAAAACAATAGTATAAAATAATATAGAATTGTACTGAATTAAGATAACGGTGTTCGTTTTCAAATTACAATAGTGCTATCTTAAGATAAAACACTAGGGTTTCAAATTCACACCGTAACATTTAAGTCTTAAAAAAGACAATTACTTTACAATTAAAGAGTAATGTCTTAAAGCTACGCAATAATGCAGTGAAACAATGTAATATCGTTTAAATTTTAGACAATAGTATCTTAAAATTAAAAAGACATTTAGATCTTAAAATATGTCAATTAGGTCTTAAAAGACGGAATTAGTGTCTTAAGTTAATCTATTTGGATTGCATTTCTTAGTCTTGGTAAAGGTATCTTAAAGTAAGACATTAATGATCTGAAATTCAGATAGATGTAAAATAACACGGAGATACTTATTTTTTATATTTTTTTATATGTAAACCGTAATTTTTCGTAATGTAAGTCGTAATATAACTTTTTTCTCCGTGTACTGTCATTATTTACTGATTTCGTGTATGTGCTAATGATAACAGAAATTCTGTTATAGCAGTCATTTAACGTCCCCTTAACTCTTCTTTAGAACTCAGGCCATAAACGAGCTCTTTTATAACGCACCCTTAGTGCTTGAAGTAGATACTTTTAGTATAATGCGCAAATCAGATTCCATTTTTCTTAAAACCATAGTTTCGAGGTTAGGTTCCAATCATGATATTAATTCGAAGATGATCAATAAAAAAATTTAATGGAAGACATTTTTATAGCTTTGTTCAAGTACGATAAATATAAAACTGATAAATATAGTCGACTGTAGAGTTGGTTAAAAGACTGCATACAGTGCCGACGATTTTGAAGAATTACGTTATTAATTTTCATATTTTCTTATAAATTCAATAATAGAATTGTAATTTTATGTTGTTTTAAACTTTATTTCAATTAATTTCATTTAATTTAAATACCAAAGAAAGATATAGTATATAGTTTTGTTTTATATTATTATTATGTAATTCTTTTATTTATTTTTATTGTACTTTTTATTATTTAGTATAAAATATTTATGTATCTATATATAATTATATCTATGCATATAAATGTATATATAAAATATAAAAATCAAAATTAATAAGTAATTCGGCACAGATTCACGCATATCTTTGCTTTGTAGTTTTCAAAAAAAAAAAAAAAAGACAAATTTTCGTTTACTTATTACCTACGTGTAATTTTCCCAATTCCAAGCATATAAGTTCGGAATGGTATCAAGGTAAAATTTACATATGATATTAACGTTAAATTAAAATTGCAAATGTGCAAAAAAAAATTTTTTCCAGACATTTTCCAAACATTCTATTTAAGAAAATGAATTTCAATGAGTCAGAATATTCCGATCAGTAAGAACAGTGTTACCATAATCCGCATAAAATATTTCTGTTCGTCGAGTTATGTAAAACTTCGTTGCAAGTGCATCATGGTATGAAAAGTATATATTTTGATGCATCACAATACATTATCAAGTACATAATACGAAACATAAATATGAAAACCATTCGAGAAACATAAAATACGATGTCATGTATTTATAAAAAAGTCTATAATTAAATTCGAAAATTGACATTTCCTGAAAATATTAACGCCAATGAGCGGCGTTACATTGCAAAATATTTTACGAAACGAAATAATATTATTATAATTTCGGAAAATATTATCTATATATCATTGTTTATAAACACATCTATGGAATTTTTCGAACCGGCAATCGATGTTTGTATTTAATTTTCTTTGTTTATATTTATTATGACTGAATTTTGGCGCGAATTTTTCTAAGCGAACTTCGCACTGCAAATATTGAAAACCGTAATTTTCATGTCATTCGAAATTGAGGTTACATTCTATCCTCTCGCATCGATAACAAATCACTTTGACTAAGCACTAACACGAGTCATTAAAAAAAACAATTAAAAAAGCGTGTTCTACAAACAAAATGACGCGGAATAAAAACAGTAAAGACGGAAAAACGACGAATTAGTTCGGACCGTGATTTAGCGATGTTTCCCTTCCATTATGTACACATCCGGTACAATAAAAATGTTGAACAATAAATATTTGTCCGCGTCGAATGTGATTCCGACGAAAAATACGCAGAAAAGCATTTAATTGTCGTAAATGAATGTGGCTCGAAGCGTAGTATTTGGCAGGTGCAAATATTCCGGCGTGGCTCGATGCAAAATTCGGCGGGACAATTTTCTCGATCGGTCGAATTAATTCGTAAAATTTCGTCGACGCTCGAGTCACGAGGTATTACGAATCGAGCACGGGAGGAAAACTTTTCGCGAGACGTATTCGGCCGACTTCACGAGACTCAACGTAAAACATGCAAACTCAAACACGAGTTAATTTAACACGCTTTTCTGAGAACAAAATTATTTTCTTTACACAATAATACATATACATTTGAAACTATAACCGTTTATTAAGTTTGTTTACAAATCACCGAGCGGTTATGTTGTTTGACCTCTATTATATTGGTTGTCTATTGACATTTGATTCTTAAAATTGTATCATAAAATGAAAGACGAACATTTTGAAACATGGAAAATATGCGGGTCGATTTCATTTATTCAAAATTAAAAGAAATGCCATTTTTTTATTATGCAATTCAATTAATACGGTATATCTTAGTGCTAATTTGTATTCAGGTGTATTCATAAAATGGGATTATTTTTGCGAACGTTCTTAAGTTTTATCAAGCATTGATATGCAAATTCCGTGCCATGATACTATAAGATGAAGGCTCACAATGAGTTTTATTAAAGCAATTTGAGTTGCGTTTCATGTCCAAGTATTACACGCCATAATTCGTCAAACCGATTTTTCTTTGTCACGATTCCGTAATTGCTTTGTATTATTTGTCCTTCATTTCGCGTGTTTATTTTTCAGTTTCATTATTCTCGCCATAATCATTTATTTTCTCAGTGTCTTCTTGCAATGGACTATATCATAAGCCTAGTTGGTTAGATATAGTAATTATTGATACATCATAGC
>JABFQC010004283.1:0-12858 GCA_022817085.1 Psilanteris sp. ZL-2020
CATGTATTCCAACTTCTTCGTCAACTACTACACATTACATGTTTAAATATTAAAAATCATATCTACTTTTGTTAATAAATCTTCTTTATATAAGAAAATAAATTTATAACCAACTTCAAACTTCAAAATTTGATTTTTACAAGATATAAAGTTATTATAGTGAGTTATATATTGTAGGTTTTTATGGATATGACACAGATATTGCACTGTATAAATCCACAAAATTAAAATATATTTTCCCAGCTATTTAAAATATGACATATATATCATATTTTACAAAAATAAAATTTTATTTTATTGCTATTGGTGAAATATTGGTAATATATGGTACAATCTTATCTGCACGTGTTTCTTAACATATATTTATTATTATTAAGTTTAAACCAATCTACATCAGTTTATAATTTCTATAAAAGTTTGCTTTATTATTTATTTTAATTGTTTCTTATTTGAAATTTACAATAACTTAATAAGTATACTTATTAAGTATTTATTTTTAAAAATTAATATCATTCAATTTCAGACGAAATCAAGTCGAAGAACGAAAACGGTTAATTTGGGAAGCAGAAAGAGAAAGGCGTGAAGCAATATTAAGGAAAAACCAAGAAAGAGAAGCCAGAATTGAGGCGAAGAAGAAAAATGAGAGATCGCACATAGTTTTCGCTTTTGGAAGCTCAACGCCCAGAATGCTGGAGCCCGCAGATACTGGTGGAGCGTCGTTCTGGGGTACACGTCGAGCTACCTCAACCACGAATGTTATGATGTTCTCTGCGGCTCAACCCCTCACTAGGAGATCCTCTGAACGTGAACTAGAGGGCAGCAAAAAACGTGCAACGTCTGCAGGAGGTCTCGATCGTAAACCCGGTGAAGGTTAGTTGCTATTACTAACTTAAACTTATAACCATCAAAACATTTATGATTACACAAATATGCAATTTTCGCAAATTAAAAGTATATAATTTTTAAATTAAACAATGCTTTTTGCTTGCTCAAATTTGTTCGTTAAAGGATACATGAGAAATTTTGTATATTATTAAAATGTTTGTATTAAGTAAGGTTGATGTATGATGCTGATTCTTCATTTATAATATTTGTAAGTACCACTTAAGTAAACACTTATTTAAGTGTTTGAAATTATTACATTGAAACTTAATTTTTTAGCATAATGTAGACTTTATCTTATAATAATAATAACGATAAGAATTTTGATTATAGTCTTGAATGGTTAATTTGTTTATATCTTATAGGTATGAATACTTCAGTGTTAAAAATTAATCTTGTTTTAATAATATTATAGCAAAATAATTATATTAATTTTGTTAACTTTTTAAATAACAATTAAAATAACATTTTATATTTATGTATTTGTTAATGTAACAGTTTAAAAATAATTAAATTTTTATTAACAACAAATTATATGTTGTGATACATTTTACATACTACATTATAAATTAAAATATAAGGTTTATGTTTTAAAATAATTCTTCAATCATGTTTGTTTTCACTTTATATTTACAACATCATCATTATCAAAAGTGCTAATTATAAAATATGAATTATTCACCTAATATATACATATTTATATGTATAAATTATAATATATATGATATATTAAGTAACTTTTGAATACAACAATGTGCTCTGCGACGTGCAAAAATCTGTAATATTATTTTACAGAACAAATACTTATTACAATTTGTTTTTTGATTGCTTGTTGAACTATTTCTATCACATTTTTATTTGTTCTACATTTAGATGCACATTTTTCTATAATACTAAAAGCACTTATTGCTTACTGAACATTTTTTAATATTTGATTTATTTTTTTTTAGTTTTAAAATGTATATTTAAATTCGATAAAATATAAAACATAATTAATACAAATTTCTTTATGGTACTAATTCAAATACGTATAGATTTTACATATATGTTGTAACTTGAAAGTTAAATGATATTTCGATAATCGATAAATACAATTTTAGAAATATTTTTAAATCAAAACATGAAAAAATGTCCCTATCATTAAAAGCATTAATATTTGTTAGCTTTCTAAAAAAAATAACTTTTAAAACATTTTATAATTAAATTAAATATATTTCTTATATAAAGTACATATATGAATGCAATTAGTGAATATTAAAGAATATTAAATGAATAATAAATAAATTTTATTTAAGAAAAAAAATGTCAATTTATACAAATAAAGGCTGAGGATTTATCTAAAATTTACTAAATGATTAATTATCAGGAATTACAGAATTCAAGAACTACATATCTGCGGGTGATTTGTTTACAGATATGAGAACGTCCTCGTCTATGTATGAGGTGTTTAGTTGGAATATCAGTTCTGATTCCCCTTTAACTCCTGCAAAAAATAAGAGAGCCAGTCTCTCTTTACCTCCTACTACTGACATCTTTACTATTGATGATAAACCAGATAGTGACTCTAGACGTCCATTGATTCAGCGGGGGGCCAGTGGTGAGTCCAGACATCAGAGTCTACACTGGGGAAACAACTTTTATTTCATAATAAACTGTTGATCTAAGTCTCAAATTTTTCTACACTTAAAAGTTACTTTCATGCATTTTTGAATTATCAAAATTTTGAAAGTGCAATTTTTTTATTTTATTCATAATCGTCACATAAAATTATATCAGCAAATAATCAGACGTTTAAATGAATAAAATTTATAAAATAAAGTATTTTCAATGTTTTAATAAACTCAGAACTACGAAATGTAGAAAAATAGTATTGAACAGTTTTCGAAATTAAAAGTATCTGGACCACTACAATAATTCTTTAAAGAAGATTATTGTAAACAAAAATCTTAATTTGTTTTGGTAAAAGTGATATTTTGTTACAAACATTTATAATCCGGTTACTTTTCATTTCGAGTTTCGCTTGTTTTGTACAAATTATATATAACAAGTATTCTATTTCTTTCATCTTCATACAACTGCAATCAGGAAAGCATGTCATTATTTTCTATTTATTGTTTATTTTATGCTATTAAATTCGATTTAACAAAATTGCACTAACCTAGAGTTTATTATTTTATTGAATTCAGCATTAATTTATAAAATTAATAGTTATTTCACCGCAACTCAATAATAGCTATTAATGGAAAAATTCAAT
Organism: Psilanteris sp. ZL-2020; assembly: GCA_022817085.1. Taxonomy (NCBI): domain Eukaryota; kingdom Metazoa; phylum Arthropoda; class Insecta; order Hymenoptera; family Scelionidae; genus Psilanteris; species Psilanteris sp. ZL-2020. Next base: position 3,137 of record JABFQC010004283.1, read on the forward strand.
TGAATTCATGTTTCAGTATTAATATTTTATAATCAATATATAATTATTGGAATTATATATTTTATATTAAACTTGTGTTGATTAAACATTAAATTAATTAATGAAGTAAATTATTTATACGGAACGTGTATTATATTTTTGAAATTGTATATGATACACTCATAAAATATCCAACATCTTCATTTTATATTTTCACGCACTGAATACACTTTAAACTAAACAAAACCATTTATCCATACAAGTTATTGATTTTCAGGGAAAGCTTTGAGTTTAAACATTTTGATTGTACGTACACAGCACCTATGTGTTGTATTCAATGCAGATGTTACTTTTGTAATTGAAATTGGTGTTAATATCAAATAAGCACAAAAATTTAATATTATTATTCACATTATAAACCATTCTAAAAGTCTAGTGTATTATATAAAATAATACTATTTAATAATAATAATAATATATTTTACAATTATAATTTCAGGATATAAATTGAAAAATGTTGCACTAAAAACCATTGTTGCAGGCTAGCCATATTACGTCAAGTGTTATGAATTTAAAAATTGCATGACACAACAAGCATGTTACAAATAATATTTTGATTTATTATTTGTTCAATTATATTGTTTTACATAATTATTATTTGTTTAAATTTTCATTTTTGTTTGCTTCTAATAAGCCTTATTAAGGTTTATTTAATAATTTGCACGAAAGTATATTGTTTTATTATGCTTTTATTTAAATTATAATCTACACAATATCTTTCATTGTAAAATATATTAAATTTAGGTAAAAATTGAATTTTTTAATTTGGTGAAGTATAATGTAAAAAATACTCAATATACTATTTTATTACAGTAGATATAAATTATAACATATTGGCAGAAAATAATAATTACTTTTTTATACTTAATTTTGCAAATATGTTACAACATATATTGTAGTTGTATTATTTTATCTTCGTAATACATTTAAAAGAATAAAAATGAATACCAACTCAATTATTGAATTTTGTATTGAAGACATTAAATCTTATTTGCACCAATATTAATGTATCATTATTAATATCATCTTTTATTGAAATAAAAGTAACAGTTACTTATTGATGACAAAACAAAAAATTTTATTATATATTTTTATTAATTTTTAATATAATACTTTGTTAATAATATGTATGTGCTATAATAATCAATATGTATGATGTAAATTTGATTTTTTTACATTAGGATACTTACAGAGTTCAATTAGAAGTCATATATATATATATATATATATATGAAATAAAATTCAGTTTAGATTATCTTTTGTACATCTACTGCATACTGTTTTGTTTCTATATTTACATAACTACGATTACATTTGCCCTTGCCTTATTCATTACAGTATAAGATATGCAATAAGCTTGTGTCACATACTTTCAGTTTTAGCGGCATTATTATAAGTTTATTTCCAAAAGATAAGACAAAAGAAGAAACAGATTCAAAGTGTTTATATTGTACATATGAAATAATTTTGCTACTTTGTTTCATTGTAACTAGGTTACAAGTAAATTTATATATAAAAGTGATATTCTTTTAAATGAAATAAATATTTAAAGTTCTTATATTTATAATGAAACCGCGTAAGTTTGATATTTATTAGAGAGAAAATATAGTTGATGTATGAAAACATTTGTTTGAATGTATAAAATATAATAGTTTTCTATATATAAATATATTAATTCAAATAAACATTATCTGTATAATTTATGTCAATTAATACTTTAAGTTTCTGTAGAGAAATAACTGTATATATTGTTGAATAAATAGCTTTTACCTGAATTAAAAATATATGCATGGAAGATACTGTAGGTATAACTTTAATGTTATGTTGAATTATTAGTAAGTGGTAAAGATTATATTTGTTATTAGGTATAATGTAATATCAACTGTTAATGAAATATTTTCATTTAATTTTGTTTGTCAATTAATAATCCGTGCTTAAGTTTTAGATCATATTTTCAGTTATAAGAAATTAACTATTTATTTCCTAAATTTAATATATGATTACAATTAATTTCCAATGGAGCGTAATTGAAAAATCACAGGGTTAGTTTAGAATGCTTCTAAGCCAAGAACTTTCCAGGTGACGATAGCGATGGTACTCCAGGAACTAATGCCATGTACCTGAGGGTAAACAGACGGCGTACAGATCTGGTGCCGACCATACCTTCGCCAAGAGATGGACCGCCATCAGCTCGCAGTCCTGGATCTAAGGCGTTTACACGCTCACCAGGTAGGACCTATTCGATGTCCAGGCTGGACCAGCTGGCGCAGCCTCGAAAACCTCGGCTCGCAGAGCTTAGCCCTTTGACGGAACGGCAGGCCCAGCCTTTGGCAGCTTCTAGCATGAGTCGCAGCATGTCTCATTTAGCTGCATCCGCGGCCAAAACTCTAAAACGTTCGGATAATTCGCGTAGCATGGGTACTTTACCAGGCTCAGTCCCAATACCCAGACCTACCCGCGCCGAAAGACTACGTCGCAAGGCGCGCGAGTACCAGCAGCAACAAGGTGAGCGCGTCCCTGTGCACTCAACTCTTACATATATTTCAATTCAATTTACAATACTTCCCACCAAGAGCTACGTGTATTTATATATTTTGTTTACATATACATATAATTATAAATATTCTTTTAAAATAAACTAATTAAAAGTAATATTTTTATATGACGAAAGGTAACAAGTAATTTAAATGTACAAGTATTGATTAATATATATTATTAATGATTTAACATTGACAAATGTAAAATTAATTATTAAAATTATTACTTGTTACAAAATTAATTTAAAAAATTAATATATAAATTAATATTTCATTACGCTTGTTTAAATTTAATTAATTAAAAACTAATTTTTACTTATAAAACTATTACATGATTATAGCAAATGATATTGCAAATGATAAGTATAATTTTTTTCTATAGTATGATTTTAAAACAATTAAATTTAATTTTTTAACTCATATCTATAGCGTTGTTATTTTTTCTGCATTTTTTACATGTTGTTTTTAAATACTAATAATTAATTTTTCAATATATTTTCCTGTTTATGCATTCATTTTATTAAACACAATGTCTTTAACCATTATTGTCATAATAAATTAATTATATTATCATAAGTATAATGCTAGATACACGAAAGCTCATAATTAAAATTAAATAAAGTGATTAAAATGTATTTGATACTATAGCATTTTAAATTATCTACAATTCTTAAAATCTCAGTATCATTTTTTAAATTTATGTTTTAAGACTTACTGAAAGTATTATTGTTCAAAAATTATGATAATATAAGTTACCGCTTCTTCGGTTGTAAATAAGTTTCTATAAGAATCAATAACATAGATGCTTGAAGTGAGTTGGGAGCACATACGTATTTGCATGAACTTCAGACCAAGAGGGAGCGACTGTAAATCAATGAAAAGTATTGCTTTTAATCATGTCAGACACACAATAAACTTTTTATAACTTCTGTTATTTTTTGTGACTGATACTTAAAAACTTTTCTTAACTAACTACTATGTTAATGTAAATAAAATTCTCGACCTTCTTAATTGATTAACAAGTAGCTCCCTGTGACCAATCACTACTATCTGCCTATTGATGAATATGGTGAAGGTTTTATATTATATCAACGTACATCTCTGGTAAGGTAAATTTAATCATATATTTAAGTATACAAATACTTATAATGTTAACACACTAAAAAAAGATAAGTAATCTGATTTTATTATATTATATAATTGGCTTATGTGACGAATCATATTTTTGTAATTGCAAAATAACAATATTACTGCTGAAACACTAATTTGTATTTTATGTGCATTACACTTTAAGTCTTTGTTACATGTGATTCACTTTTTATTTAATTTCACCTTGAATTTGATTTACAGTTCATATATTTCAGTTATTCACTGTTATGTTATGCAACATACCCTGACAATATTTAATACCTATTGCTATTAATGGTGAGCCTGCAACTTGCACAAATTCGAGTAGTACTTGGCCTGGCTAATTTAGAATTAATGTTTTACAAGAATTAAATGTTATCGTGTATTTTAAAACAATTATTATACATTTACGCAAACTAAATACTAATAACTAAAAATTATCAAAACATGTAATAAAATATTTTGTAATTTAAATTAATTTTGTTTAATAATAATAATTATTTAACATTATTATCTACTAGCTAGAAGCTAATGCGAAACATTCAATATTTTTTGTCGCAAATGTACGAGTGTGGAAGGGTTAGAGGTAAACCCCTATAAATAAATAAGCAATTTTGAAAAAATTAAAAAAATCTGATTACAATAATTGTTAGTATATATTACAACTATTTTAATCAAATGAGAATCATGAATGAGTGAATCTTTCATAGATTGCACAATCCTTAAGGGTAAAATCGTCTTTAGTTTCTTTATAATCACCTTCTATTACATTTTATTGGCACGTGTGACAAAAAAAATTACCTTTAATATTACGCTTAATATAATTAAAAATGATTAAATCTAATTAGATATTTCTTTTATTATATTAATTTTAAAACATAAAAAAGATTATATTGAGTATTACATGAATATAATATAATATTTCATTTTAACAAAAATCATTTCATAAAAGCTAACAAAATTGTTTATTTATCTTATTAATATGAAATAATTACTTGGTATAATTATAAATGATATGTTACTTAAAGAAAGCAACTTATTAGTATAATGTATCATTTACTAATTTGTCAAATTTTAATATTAATCGTTCTTTTAGATATCCATTTTTTAATACGGAATCGTATTATTTCAATTTCATGCATAATTTAATGTGATTGTTTATAAATATAAATTTAAATTTACTAATAATTCATAAAAAAAATAAAAAAATAAAAATTTCATGAGGAAACAAATTTGAGTAACCAATATCATATGAAAAGAAATACAACTTTAAATAGTGATGAATGGATATATAGGTATCCGCAGTGGTGAGGCAACCCCTAATAGTCCATCGCGACCACCCAGTTCTATGAGTCAACAAAGTGGCAGCAGCGTGGGTAGTAGTAACGTCATTCTGCGCCCTCGCACAGCGACTACCCCTCGTCGTCCGCGACCCGCTTCTATTGCTGGAACTGGTGTTTCTGTCACAGAACGACACAGTGAGCATGTTTTTTATTTTTAATCAAAATTGATTCCCATGAGCAGAATAATAACAATAAATTATATTTAATATAAACTTTATTATAATACTGAAGGTTATATATATATATATAGTTTATAAACCATTAATGATCATTATAATGATTAAATAATGAATAATTGCATTCAAAATAATATAGATAGATATAAAAACTGATCACGTGTTTTGAAACATAGTGTATTTTTAAAGCATAATCTCCCACTAAATAGATATAAAAGTCAATTATCGATTGTTTATTATATATTTTTTATATTAGTTTTTTTGTTTACATATAAAATATATTTTGTTGACATTTTATTAATTTGTCCTTGAAATTTATTTACATATACTATAATTTTCCTTTTATTAATTTTTTTATTGTAATTGCACATAAATACGTTAAATCAAACTACTTGTTTTACAAAAAAAAAAACAACTTATTTTAATTAATATTCTTATTAATTAACAGATTCAATCGGAGAATTAAAAAACACAAAAGATTCAAAACCACCACTGCCTAAAGTCCAAAGCACTCCAAAGAAATTGTCATCACCTAAAGTTACGGACAGTGTGAGAAAATCCTCGGAGAAAATTGGAAAAAACGTTAAACCGTCACCACGTGCTACACCAAAGGCCACACCATTACAGAGTCCGGGTGTTGAAAATGTGACATTCGTACGTGATAGCCAGACGGAAATATTGAAAAACGAGAAACAATTTGAAACGTTGGATAAACACGAAGAAAAGAAGGATCAAGGTTCTGAAAAGAAAGAAGTATGTTAAAATGTATTTAAATTTATTAAATAATTTTAAAAACGTGAAATAACATATACGTAACAAAATGTATCATCTAATTTGCTTAAAATAAAGTTAATTTATATATGAAAAATTATGTTTTAAAATATATATATAAAAACATTTCTGCACATTACTTATGTAAATATTTAGTCATATTATATATTCTTATATTACGCGTATTTATTATCCATACATTTGTTCTAATATTTTATATTAAATATTACTATTAAATAGAATGGAAAAGAAGCACTGACCATTGAATCGGTACAAGAAGTTAAGAAACAAATTCTTTCAAACCAAGAGCTTCAAGAACCTGTAAAATTAATTGAGGAGGATGAACAATTAATGCAACAAAGCTCAATCACATCTTTAGATAAGAAAAATGATAAAAAGAATACTGAAAATGAAATCAAATCCGACCAAGCTGATTTGGAAGAAGAATGTGATATGAGTGGTAAATATTTCACTATATATGTTTATTAAAATAAAAAAAATAATAAAAAAAATAATAACATTATATTTGTCAAAGCTTCTATGATGGCAAAAGTAAGAATCACCACAGAAGAAGAAGCTAAAGCGGCATTAGCAGAACGCAGGCGTCTCGCTCGAGAACAAGCTGAACGTGAAGCTGAATTAGAACGTCAACGTCAAGTAAGTCATTTATTATTAAAAAAGACTAATATAAAATATGATTAAGATAACACTATTACTTCTTAATATATTATAATTATAGTGCATATTTTTAACTAAAAAATGTATTTTTATAAAAAATATGACCCTTTTCAGGAAGAACAAGCTCGCCTGGAAGCAGAAATGTTACGCGCAGAGGAAGAAGAACAACGACGTTTGGAAGAGGAAACACTTCGTTTAGCCAATGAAGCACGTGAAGCAGAAGAACAAAGATTAAAACAAGCAATAGAAGAAACAAAGCGACGAGAAGAAGAAGATAGAAAAAGAAGAGAAGAAGAAGCTCGTCAGAAACAAGAAAAAGAAGAGGCTGAACGTAAAGCTAGAGAAGAAGCAGAAAAGTTAGTAAATTCATATACTAATTTATAATTATAATATATATTATTTATATGCCCTCCTCCACTTTTAAAAACAAACTCCATTTAGGCGTCTAGCCAAAAAAATTTGTTTAATATATATAGGATAAGCTTTTTCTTGGACGGCTTTTTGCCACCGACTGAACGCTGATGGGAGGGATGGGGGAGGGGAGGGGGTTGCTCCTCAACCCCCCTCTTTAAAAAATCTATCAAAACTCACGTACAAGAATTACAGGTGCCCTAGCATTATTTTTTATGGGTCTGTCCTCAAAAGCCTCATTATATATCCACGTAGAATTGTGGACAAGCCTCAAAACTACAATCCGAAATTAATTGTAAAAGATTTTGTTTGTAAAATAAAAAAAATATATATTTTTCTCATTAAACAAAAAATCTATAATTGAATATTTTTCTATTAGGTATTTTATTATTCATTATTTATACTATAAAATATTAGATTCCCTACAATAGTAAAACATACAATATATTTCTTAATTCAATTCATTTTAATAATTTTTTACTTAATTTCAGTAATAATTTTTTAATTAAACAAGCTAAATATAGAATATTTGTTTTTAAAATAAAAGAATATATAATCTCTTATTAATTACAATAAATATGTATGAATAAAATGTATGGTTTTATTTTTATTAGACAACGTATTCAGACTGAAGAACGACTTAAAAAAGAAGAAGAAGAACGAAATGCTAGACGTAAACGTGTAGAAGCCATTATGTTACGAACTCGTGGTAAAGGTCAATCTAATTCATCTGTAAAGGTAAATACAGAATTAAAAATTAAATCAATTATTATATAACTGTTATAATTGTTGATAGTTCAATTGATATGTAAATAACTTCTTTAATGTTCAGGGTGAAGTAGGGGATGGTGATAAATTAAAGGAAGACAACAGTCCCGATGATGACGAGAAAACACCACCTGGAAATAAAGTTGAAGATGTTATGACAACTAGTCTTATAACAGAGGCTAGTCAACAATTTTTAGAGAGTGAACAAAATAATTTGGAGATAGAAAATAATAGCAGCTCCAATATCGTGCATAATGGTACTCATGCAAATGGCCTTAATGATAGTAAAACCATTCTTGATAATACAAATGATAATACTGACAACAAGGAATTGAATGGTCACCATATGAATATCGAAAGCGATATCAACAGTCAAACGATCACATTGGATAATGCCACAGTGTAAGTAACCAAAGAACACATTTTAGTCACAGGCTTGTGATATTTTATTCATTACGTTGACTGACGAAAGATTTAATTAACGTCATCGTGAAATTTATTAATCAATCAGTTATGATTTATTGTAATTCATTATTTATGCGATTATTAATTTAAAATAGTTTTGACAACTTTTATGAAAATACTATTTTATTTTATGTAACATTATTTTTACGGAAAAATTAGTTTGTAATGATATCTTTATGAATAAAATTTATTCTATACACTATTTTTTTATTTATTTACTGTAATATACTTTATGAATCAGCATTTTAATTTTTTATTGTAATATCATGTTTATCGTATCATTCTTTTCCTTTTTTTATAGTAATTGAAATTATATAATTTAACGTAAATCAAATATTGTTAATCGAAAATGTCATAAAATAAGTTTAAAGTGAATTTAAATAATTATTTTATATTATTCTTATAAAAAATTCCAGAACATACTTCACACAAAAATAAAATTCATATGTATAGATATACTCACAAATAGATAAATACGTGAAAATATAAATTGAAAAAAATATAACTTTCAAAATATAAATGGCCAATCAGTATCATTTTAATAAAAATCTATCATGTAGTATGTTCGTGAATTTTTTATAAAATAACTGTAAAAATGCTTTATTAATTTAAATCTGTACAATAAATCATTCAATAATAAAAACATTTATGTGTGATATGAAAGATGAAATTATGTAATCCTAATATCAATAACTGAGCACAAATGTATTCTTTTATCAGTTTTTATTTAAAAATTACACATTCGATATATATTACTCATTTACGTAATGTATTAGTAACTAAAATCTATTTATGTAATTGTGAATTCGCTGTCATTTATATTATATAAGAATGCAATAAAATAAACAATAAATAAAAAAAACTAACAAATAAATATAAAAAAATATATGTAATGTACGCAATAATTAAATTTTAATAAAAAACATTTGTTTTAATTATTGAAGTATAATACATAATTGAAGTATAAATGTAAATATATTTGTTTTTTCATAACTTAAGTAACCAGTACATGATAGTTTTTACATAAATGACAATATTTAACACTACTACTAGTACCACTAAATTTTATTTTAACATATACCAATACGATTAATAAAAAAAATATGTTATAAATACATAAAATATAATGCCAGTTGTATAATGCCAACTATTATATATTTATTTAATAACAGACATTATTTCTACGTAAAAACAAATTTAAGTTATGAATTATTACATTAAGAGCACATTTGTATTCAGTTATTGAATGTTGTAAACTAATCAGTTATTCACACAAGGGTTATTATTATAATTTAAGGACAAATTTTTTGCGACCGATTAATATTCAATAACAAATAATCATCAAGCAATGGTTTCTTTGTATTAAATTATTAAAGATATATTAACAGTAAAACAGAATACAAGTT
>JABFQC010004284.1:0-12857 GCA_022817085.1 Psilanteris sp. ZL-2020
GTGTAAGAGAGTAAAATTTATCAACAAATCTTGTTGGTACTACAAATTCACGAGCTCCCTATTTATAAATAGTACATAGTAAGAAAAAATGGAAACAACATTTTAAATAACTTGGAAAATAAGCTTACACCTGGTGTTCTACGAAAAAGGGTAGGGGTTTCAACTTCTATAAATCCATAATTATTCAATAAATACTCTCTCATTTTTGCAATCACCCAAGATCTTAATCTTAAATTTCTTTGTAATTCTGGAAAACGTAAAGCTAAGTATCTATGTTTCATTCCAGTTTGTTCTGTTGGTTTCAAAAAATGTCTAATATTAAATGGTAACTTATCCGAACTACAGTTATAAATGTCTATTTCTTCAATAACAATTTCAATGTCTCCTGTACACATCTTCTCATTCTTTTGTCCTTTTGGTCTATTAATAACATTACCAGTTACACTGATTACACTTTCATAATTTAATTTTTGTAGAGTAGTTGACAAATCTTTTCTCTATATAAAAGTACAATTTTTAGAACTTATAAAATTAATAAGTGCATTCATTTAATGAAATAATTTAATGAAGGAATCTTACAGTCTTAAAAATCTTTACAATAGTTGACAAACACGAGTTTTGTAATTTTTTAAAATTTTCAAAGATTTCTCAGTCACAATTATTTCTACAAGAATTATTACTGTTCTTACAATCAATGAATATAAATATTGAATAAATATATACTGAATAAATTATTTTGAAATAGAAATCTTAATTATTATATTATATATAGTATATATATATATATATACTATGAGTTAATGTTGAAAGCAAATACTACATATGATTTTAATATGAATGTATGGTATATATATTTATAGTTTATAGTATACTATAGATATAAACAAAGTTTTGATAGATTATATGTTTAATAATTTATTAAATTTGTTAAAGAAATGTTTTTTCGCTACTCTATTACATTTCATGCTTAATTTATTAAAATTCAATATATAATATTCATAACAAATTACTTGTTATTCTTTGTAACTACAACTTTATATTATTTAAAATTATTTATAAGATTAAAATATTTAGGAAATCTTTTTATATCATAATATATACAAATTCAATAATAATTAAAGAAAATAATCTTAATAAAAATTACCTCTTCAGGTATAATGCATTGAGTTGAACCATAAGCATCTCTTAAGATTAAAAATTTCCCCATTCTTTGATATTGTAACCACCCACAAATTTTTACATTTTCACCAATATTATCAATAGTTAATTCACCACATGTATGCGTTCTATTAACAAATCTATTAACTGATTTTATAGTTTGTTTTACTATTTTATTTCCAGCAATACTATGAATATGTAAATTGGAATTATAATTCATTAATGAATTCTAAAAAAATACAAATATTGTTTAATACAATATAGTATATATAATTGTATTCAATTAAACATAAATAATATCATTTATAAAAATAAGTCAGTTTATGAAGTGATAAATATTACAAATTATTTTATTTTAATTTCTTTAACACTTGCCTTATTTTTTGTTAAAGTACTTTTATTACACAAAAGATAAATTCTTTTTATAAAAAAAACATTCATTATTCTTTTATAAGAATTATACATGATAGTTATATATAAATTTATTAATTGTTAATATTAATATGTAAATATAAAATATGAACAATTAAATCTTATGCAGAAAAATTATAATGTTTGTTAAATAAAGCCACTAGGTTCATATATTATTATTTTCTCATTTTAAAGTAGATAGTACTGCATTTCTATATACAAAGATTCTTTTCCTTTTAATACAATTGTAATAAAATTTGCCTAGATGCCAAGTAACCAATTTCCAATTCCAACACCAATTATGATCTAGAATTTTTTGTTAATTAATATACAGCGCAACAGTTTCAACTTGTGAGTTCACTCAACATTCCGACTAAACCATAAACATAGTGTAAAACACTGCGACTTGTTTCTTTTTCCTTTATATCTTTATATGGCGCCGAACAAATCAGAGTTCATATGGCCAAGCCAGTGTTACCACTTTTTACCAAACCCACGGCAACTTTTCCCAAGACCAGGGGCTGTATATGACTGATTGCCACCAATTCAACTAAAATCTGAACATATCCACCGCTATATAATAAATGAGACACGTTCGGATTTTATTTGAATTAATATCAATAAGTTAGAGAATACGGCCCCTGTAATAAAAAAAAACACTGAACCGTGTCAGATATGGAATTACGTTTCTTCTTAAAATCAATTATTAGTAGTCAAAAGTTTTTTTAATTACAAATTTTATTGTAAAACGTTATAACTTATTAGATAAAATTTAATTTTGATTTTAAATAAATGTTAGTTTGATTTAGATTTGAAGATGAAAAGTAATTCCATTCCAGTCAACTCCAGGAGACTTAGGTTGAGTTCTTTAATTTACTGTAAGTACTCCAAATACTGCGTTAATAAAGATGAAAATATATTATACGGTAAGTTCGATAAAGATGCATAACCAATTAACCATTTACAGTACTTACAGTAAATTAAAAACGCACCCTTATGGCACTTTTTCTGTAGAGGACTTGAGTTATAATTTTATCTATACTATACTTTATATAATCTATGCTCTATGATATAAATTTTAATATAAGACAAGACAAGACAAGACAAGAGTATACAAGATAACCTACAACCTACAACAAATATCTATGCGTATTACGAATTACTTTTATCAGTATCTTTGCCCTTTATAACCGTTAAAAACAATATATTTATACATAATATATAATACAAAAAAATATATGTTTTTGTCGATAAATCGTTAACAAAAAAATAGTTTATAATGGTAGGTTGTTTAAATAAAAGTACATTTTATAATATAGTTAACAAATATGGTTTATAATATTTTTCAGTTACCTCTTTCATTATTACGAACAGCTCAAAATCATCCAATGGTAAGTTTACTATTCTAAATATTATATATAAATTGATATTCTTGTAAAAATACATAATAAATTATTTTTTATTTCAGCTAGTGGAATTAAAAAATGGAGAAACATATAACGGTCACTTAGTTAGTTGTGATAATTGGATGAATGTCAATTTGAGAGAAGTAATATGTACATCAAGGGTAAATAAAAATGTTAAACATTTCATGATTTCTTTTAGCGTTCTCTACAACTCAACCGATTGAATTATTGGGAACTAAGAAAACATGCGTTCGAAAACTGAACAGTATTATTTATTATTGTTGATATCGTGAAAACGATTTTAAGTTAATTTTTAGTGCGTTTCCTGAAAGTTAAATTAAATATTTTTTAACATTTTATTTTATTTTTACTTAAATATAAAATATATAACTATATGTAAACAAAATAATGTATAAAAAACTTTATCGGTATACGCTAAGAAAAAAATCACTGAAAATTAACTTACAAAAGTTTTCATACCTACATTAATAAATAATGTTCAGTTTTTGAACGCATGTTTACTTAATTCACAACAATTCAACCGTTTGAGTTGTAAAGAACACTAAAAGAAATCACCAATTGTAATTGTATTATTGTGCTTAATACATTATATCAGATAACTGATGATTTTAAATGTTTCTAACATTTTAATTACAACAATTTGTAAAAGAACTATTCAGGACTTAAAATTTATAAAAAAAAAATTATACTATACTTTATTAATAAAATTTTTATAGGATGGTGATAAATTTTGGAGAATGCCTGAATGTTACATTAGAGGCACTACTATAAAATATTTACGAATTCCTGATGAAGTCATAGATATGGTTAAAGAAGATGTACAAATGAAATCTAGGGGTCGTGGAGAATTAAAAGGAAGAGGTGGACAAAATCAAAGAGGAAATCGTCAAGGAGGAAGTAATTAGTTTGAATTTGATAAAACTAACAAAATTTAATACTATACATAAAATAAGTTATAATTAAAAAGTAATTTTAATGCCTTAACTTATAAAAAAAAGTATTGTAACTAATAGAAGTTAATAATTTAAAGGAGCATTTGGAGGCAGAGGTGGAAGAGGACCAGCACCTCTCAACAGAGGTTTAAACCAAGGAAATAAACAAAACAAGACAAAATAAAATCGTTTTACTTATAAAAATGGAGCTACCTTTAAGTACTATGCAGTAAAATTACGTTTTGTATTGAATATTTATAGGGTATTTGAATAAAGAAAACTACAATTTAAGTCTAAAAAAATGTATTAATCAATTTACCACATCAATCATTTATGAATCTTACATTCATTATATATAGACTCTTAATATCTAGTCTTGCAATAAAATATAAATAATATTGTACAACGACAAGAGTTTACAATAGTAAACTAGAACATAATTGGCTCAAATTGTGTACAATGAAAGTTTACGTTAATTACTGCTGTTCGACGTTATTCAATTGAGAAATGTTTATTTAATTGGAAAAAACAATTCCATCCAGATATTGATAAATTATTCTGATAAAGAACCATTTACGACTTCCACGCACTTACAAAATGTATCACGATAATGATTACTGAAAACAAAAAATTAATTGTAAACGACAATTTGTCAAAATATAATTTTAAACATTTCATAAAAAAATAATGCTTACTTTATTACATGTTCCAAAATTTGAAAATAAATTTCATGTGATCTTGTATTTTTATCGTCCTTCAACTGAAAAAATTGTGCAAGTTTTTTTTAAATACAAATTTATCATTAAATATGCATAATTTATTATAGTAATTATAATAACTTACTGTAAGATGCAAGATCAATTTCGTCAGGGAGTTCTGTGATATTAACATCAAATCTTTCCTGGACATCATTCAAGATTTTAGCGTCACTTTCATCACTAACCAATGTTATGGCTAATCCTTTTGTACCGAAACGTCCTGCTCGTGCTACTCTGTGTAAATATGTATCAGAATCTTCTGGCATATCATAATTAAAAACTATGTTTACACGTTCAATATCCATTCCACGTCCAAATAGATTAGTAGCAACTAAAATTCGCTGAAAAATAAAAGAAAATATAAAAATTCTATAAAATAATATTTTCATACAAAACTATTTTCTAAAATAAAAAATAAAATATTTACCTTTTGAAAGTCTTTAAATTGTTGGTATTTGGATAGTCGTTCTTCTTGTGTCATGCCTCTGTGAATACCAATAGCTGGGAAATTTTGTTCTGTTAATAACTGAGCCAGCGCCATACATCTTTGTACTGATTTTACAAATATGACAACCTAAATATATAAATTTATTATGATTAACTGAAACTTGAAAACAGTACACATGTATGTGAGTATATATATAATTTCTTTATATTTACCTGGTTAAATTCCAACACATCGAGAAGTTCAAAAAGTTTTTTGTTCTTCTCATTCTCCTTAAGTTTTACATAATGCTGTTGCAATCCATGTAATGTTAGTTTTGCTTCATCATCGACATATACTTCCATTGGCTGTAGACAAAAACCATTTTTATAAAACAACTTATTCCATCCTATTAAGATTTCATAAACATTGCCTTTAATTACAAGCATACTAGTTTATGGTATTATAAAGTATTTACGAAGTTTTAAATAAACGTTACATTACTTTGAAATAATTATATTGTTTATTATTGAATAAAATTTTATATAGATCTTCACAAATTTATAGAGAGTTCTCATTTATAATGTTAAATTAATATATTCTTTTCTGTTAATAATAAATGAACATAGAAAATCAAAAGTAAAATAATACAAAAGTTGAAATAAAGTTTTAACAGAAAGTCTTTACAAATTTGTATTGACATTCCTTGAATTTTTTCCATTATTCATTAATACTTATTTTGATTATTTATATTAATAATCTAGTTGATAATATTAATAAACAAAATTAAAAATAAGAAGCACCAAAAATATTAAAAAACTATCAATGAGAACTCTATCATAAAGAATCGTCATCAACCTCAAATTCCAAGAGACATTCGATCACCCGATTTACTAATAAAGGACAGAATAAGTTCAATTGTAACATTGTCCAACCACAGCAACCTTGAAGCGAGAGAACACATTTTGTTTCCCATCGCTTTTGGCGTTGTCTCTAACGACAAACTTTAAAATTTTTGGTTACATACGGTTCGGCGACTCCGACTCGGTAGTGCCAATGCACAAACTCTCTCAGCAGTCACCCCAACAGACTAAAGACGGCGCACCCAAAGATAGATAGTTCTCTCAGCCACGTATCCACCACCGCCTTCCGGACGAGACAATCTCCTCCCTCGAATCGCTTTTTCATTAAATACCGACGATTACATATTTCAGCACAATGCATCACAAGTAATTTATATAATTTAAACATTGGTATATAAACCCCACCCTCCCACCTATTTTATATAAATTCTTTTTGTCTGAATTATCCTCTTCTTTCTTCCAGTTCTTCGATCTTGAAGCAGATATATGCAACGTTATCCTTTGAGCCTAACCCTCCCAACCCCCCCACATATTTTAAATTATATTCATTTGTACCCCCCTCCCTATTCTCTTTCGTGCAATATTTCATTTGTGAGAGCATATAGGAACTGAATGGGACGGTTGATTATTGATAATTAGTCATGATTACACCAGGATGGCTTATGTAGGATTTGTTGAAAGGAAAGTGTTGTTAATGGAGGGAAAATCATCTGGAAGATATCTGGTCATTGATGGAAATAGTTTGAATTGGGATCATAATGACATTTCAACTGTCTGTCTTATAAGCTAACCCGCGGGTGCGCCTTGAATGTTATTTATGGCTTGGTTAAGGCTCTGTCCTCGGACCAATGAGGTAGAAGCGAGTGAAGATCGTAGTGAAGAGGAAGTTTGGCTATTTACATCTTGCATGAATTTCTTGCAGACTGGCCGGATGTCCTTGGATAAGGTCGCAGAAAACATCATTACTTGCTTGCTGTGTGGGGTACATCTGAAAATTTCTTGTACATCTCTGCGCATATCTAAAATTTTATTCATTGTTAATTATGGTAAATAACATTTAAAAAAACATTACAAATTTTACAATCTCATAAATATTTAAATTATATATTTACAATTGGAGTTAGTTGTTATGGAAACATTATTATAAATAGTTTAAAAAAATTATACATTTTTATTGTATATGTAATTTACCTAACAGTTCTAACATTTTATCACATTCATCAAGAATAAAATGTTTGAGATGTTTCAGATTTAACTTCTTATTACGAACAAGTGCTAAAATGCGACCAGGCGTTCCGACCACAATATGAGGACATGTGTTTTTCAGAACTTCTTCATCTTTAGTAATTGGCAGACCTCCAAAAAAGACTGCAACCTTTAAACAAAATAAAAACAATTATTACATTTATACACAATTTATTTTGATAATTGCATAATTTTTATTCAAATATCACTGAAGAATAATGACTTTAAATTACCTTAACTTGGGGCATATATTTGCTAAACCTTTCATATTCTTTACTAATTTGGAATGCAAGTTCTCTTGTATGACACATGACCAAAACATAAACTTGATTTTCTGTAAGTTCCAACTGTTGCAAAGTAGCTAACACAAACACAGCTGTTTTTCCCATACCAGACTTTGCTTGGCATAGAATATCCATACCTAACACCGCTTGTGGAATACATTCATGTTGAACTGGAAAAAAATATATTTCTTAATTCACAGTATAAATTTATGTTTTTTTAATTTAATTATTTCTAATAAATTCAGAAAAGATAAATCTTCATATATAATCAGATGTCCCTATCTTAATAACATCATTTAAAATTAATATATCAAATTTATTTTATATTCATATTACAAACTTAGAATTTACCTTCTGATGGATGTTCAAACCCACAATCTACAATGGCTCGCAGGATTTCCGGTTTAAGGAGGAAGTCTCGGAACCCACTACTATGGATTGAAACATATGTTCCTTTTACTTTCTCCTTAGAAGGAACATCCCCGCTTCCATCAACTACTTGTTCAGTTTGTTCTTCATCCTCATAATCGAGAAGATCATCATTATCAGTCATTGTAATATACAATGAGGGATATTTAAATAAAGATTCTGTAATAAAAAATACAGTATATATAATGTTTTTATACATATTAGACATAATATGATACAAGATATTATTTTCTCAGTAGTGGATGGTGGATAAATAAGTGTCATCATTTGTGACTCAGTCAAAATTTACATCATTGAAAATAAAAAATACTTATTAATACCAAAATATTATTGATAATTTATAAAAAAATTTAAACCAAATTAAATAAATAAACAAAACATTCAATTATTTAAAAAGAAAAAAAAAGAATAAATTATTTAAATTTTTCAATATCAATACCACATTTAACTTGTAATTAATGATAATACTCCAAATCATATTTATTACATATTAAATATATTTTAAATTTAATTATAAAAATTATTTAATTGAAATATTAATAACAATTTATATATATTGATATTAAACATATATTTCTACTTTTTTTAAAATATTATTTTATAACATATTTTAATAATATATAACATAATATTTCAATGTTTAAAAATATATAGATTTTTACCAGAATAACTAATTTATTCAATATTAAAGTCCAAATAAAGTTTATTCATAATGATCCTCGACTATTGAATTTATTATAATTTATAATATATACGTGAATATTGTTTTAATTAAAATATGATTTTCACAGAAGATATACACAAATAAGATAACTATGATAAAAACCTAGTACAGATAGATAAGAAATAAAAAATGAACAAAGGTTAAAAATTATATAATGAAATAAAAAAATACAATTGTCTTTTAATCATCAATTATAAATATAATAAAATCTTAAACAACTAATACCAATTTAGAGTATTTTGGCATAATATTTAAACAAAACAGAAATAACAAAAATGTAAATAATCGCCATTTTGAATTTTTATATTAATATAATAAAAACATTAACTTTTCAAATTAAAATAGATATTACTATTCCAATATAACATATTTTTATATTAAAATTCAGATTTACTTTTTTATTAACCTTTATTTACTTATTAAAGAAATTATTACACGCGGCGTCCTTCGACTTGTGCATTACGGCTTGGGTTGTTTTAAATTACATTTCACTACAAAACAACGAAAAATTTTAAATAATATTATTCTAATTTAGTTAGAAATAAATTACACAATAATATTTTAATAAAATTAAAAGCTGATGTATTAAACTTCTTTACGATCAAAACAGATATAAAAAATACCTTCTAAAAATTTCCTTATAATGAACGTCAGATACAGCAGTACTGCACACTGCAGTTCAGCTTCCAAACAAGAAATGAATCCACAATGGCCGAAAATTACTAGCTAAACTGGCTTGGCTTTTTTAACACAATGCGCAAGTATAATGCGCATGCACAGATATGAGATAATTTTAAAATAGTAGGGATGTAAATAATCCGATTGGTTAAAATGGAATATCGTTTTATTACTAGTTTAGTGTTATTCAAATTTATAGGTTCTGTTATACACATGTACGATATTTAAAACGTTATATATTATATACTTAAGATACATAAGATAATACATTTGGATAAATACGCTAGATAATTCAGATTATTTTTAAATTTCTGAATTTTTAGTAGTTTATATTAAATTTATATATTGATTTAAAAAACTAATAATTGTTAAGTTTAAGATTATATATTATTAATCGAAAGACATAAATATTTATGTTTTTGAGGTGGAAAAAATTAGTACAAATAAGTTAAATAAATAATAAAAATTAAAAAATTTTTATTAATAAAAAATTCCATTTTAAAAATTAAAATTTATATTATTAGATAATATTCTCCCATTATAAGAAATTCTCTCACTTTATTGTATATATTTATAATAAATAATTAATATTTATAGATTTATAGAATAATAATAATAATAATATCGTGAATTATATTTAATAATGATTTGTAATTATATAATTGTAAATTTATACAACTAAATATGTAATGTTTATATAATATTATATATAATAATAAATTATAATAACTAAATGTTCCAGTAGCCGGGTTCTGATTTAGCTAAGTGGTGTGTTCGATTTTTAATAATATTTTGTATTAATAAAGGATAGACAATTCACTGTAGATAAGTGCGTCATTTATTAATATAAAATATTGTAGAAAACGAACACGCCAAAGAATTGAAACTGTAAAATGGACACAAGTACACATTGGAATAAAAATGTACAAATTGTATCAAATTGTATTAAATTGTAATAATTGTATTTAATTGTAAAGATATATATATCTTTCCAATTATTACAATTTCCTAGATAACATTTAATGCTTGAGCATTATACTGCCATTTAATGTTGGGATAATATTGATTGCATAATGCTAACAAAATGTTTACATTAATGCATCATTAATGCCAATTATTTGCGGCCAATACTTTGACACATCTGTCGCGGTTATGTGAACATTATGTTAGAATTAATTGTTAGCATTATGATGGTATTGTGCTATGGTGGTATTAATGGTCTATTAAAGCATTCTAAAATAAAACAATAAACTCGTTCATATAGCCGCTTTAGCGAAGTGATTCCGAGCTTTGAATAATAATCTGGGACCATATTCTCCAAATGATTGTCACTGACTCGATTGAAATCTGAACGTAGTTTCATTCATTATACAGAGGGGGATTATGTTCAGATTTCAATCGAATCAGTGACAATCGTTTGGAGAATACGGTCCCTGAAAGTCGTGCGTTCGATCCCCGAGAATTTTATTTTTTATTTATTTTTATTTCACAAGCATTAATTGAGCATTAATGCTAGCATTATAGAGAATAAAGCTTGCATCATGAAAGAATTAATGCAAACAATACTGACACATTTGCGACTTTTATACTACCATTATGCTAGCATTATAAATGTTAACATAATGCTTGCAATTTTTAAAATGTTGCTATCTGAGTTAATACAATTAGATACAATTCATTGCATGCTTAAAACCGGCTTCTTATTGGTTGCTATTAGATACAATTAAATACAATTTATAAATTTTTATTCAAATTTACTGTGTCCATTGTACAATTTAAATTCTAAACTCTAAATTGGAACCCGGCTACTGGGTTAGCACATATATCCATGTAACCAACGCAGACATATGAGTTACAAGCTAAAATTATAAGCGCCCCTGAAGTAAGTTTAACTTTATTAATTGAATATTATTAAAAGACAATATATATATAGTTTATAAAAAAATTATTTATAGTGTGTGAAATATATAAATTAACTATTGCAAAAATTTAGCTTGTAAGTAATATGCCTGTTGGAGAAAGAAATGGAATAAGTAACCCTGATATAGTTTAGTTTCTTTTAATTTCTAAAAAAAAATTCTATTTTAAGGTTAAGATAGTTCTCCAAGTCTATTGCAACGGTGTCAATGTTTTTCATTATAACAATTCATAATGAATTACATATAACTTGTAAATAATTCATACTATTTTTTGTAAATGGGAGATTAATTTTACCTAACAGCATTTAAGTTTCAAATAAAATTGTTGATGTGGTAATACAAGTCGTTTTTTTGCTACCTCCCAAACGGCTTGTGTTCCCACGTCAACATTTAAATACGAATATTCAATTTTGTTGAGGAATAACATTATTCTAAAATGAGAAAATATCCTGAATGAATATCACATTGTAATTATTATAATGAACAAAAATATATCAAAATCTGCAATATCTGTCAAAATGGTAAGGAGAACCACCTTAAATTTTCGGAAAATTACTTTTAAGGTGGTTCTTCAATCGATTTTGACAGATATTGCAGATTTCGTTATATTTTCGTTAATTTATTCAATACGTTTATTTCTCGTTTATAGCCAAATTTTCTCATTTTTATAGAATTTATTTAATGTAACAAAAATCAATTTAACATTATATTGAAAACGTAATCAGCGAAAAATGTGGGCAAATTCTTGTATTTTATTAAAAAGCAAAATTTAATACTGCAATAAAAAAAAACACTATTCCATTACGTTAGACTTGGAGAACCCTCTTAAGGGGGTTAGTGTGTATTATTATTCTATGGTATTACTTTATGAATTGATAACATTAAATTATTTTACGATATTCTACATTTATGGGGGAATGTAATTTATTTAAAAAGAATAATTTTTATTGTAAATTTTTGATGTAGTGACGGAAGTACGATTTTTATCACGACTTCCTTCGTTACGAGTTTAAAAATTGTTAAAATAAAAATTTTGAAATTGAATTATATTCCACTAAAGTAAGAAAATGTCCTAAAGTGGTTGTAAATAGTAAAGGTGCGTTTTCACGTGCGTCAATTATCGCTGCGGCAGTAAAATACATTTAAATTAAATCAACTACATCTGTCGCAGCACGCAGCGCTACCGATGTCGCTGACTGTAATTGCGAGCTTTGCGGTCGGTAGCTACGTCAAATTCGCGTTCTTTATTTTGAATGATTTGAACTATCAAAAATCAAATGTAAAAAAATAGGTTGTGTTTATACCCGTATAGCACATTGACGTTAATAAAACGTCAATAAATGGTAAATAGAAAAACGTGTGAACGTAAAATAGATGATCAGGAAACGTTTGGCGATCGTAAAATGTATGTAAAAGATACGTCTAAATGCCCGGTAAATTTATGTTAAAAAAACGTGTTTGAGAAACGTTTATTTTACGTCAAGTTGACGTCAATTTTACCAATAACTTTAATTATTTTATAGTTTTTTTAATAATTTATTTATTAGTTAAATAAACGTCTAATATACGCTTAATTTACGTCTTTTCAAAATTATTAATTTACGG
>JABFQC010004285.1:0-12856 GCA_022817085.1 Psilanteris sp. ZL-2020
GTGCAAATTCTTGTATTGTATAAAAAAGCAAATTTTAATACTTCAATAAAAGAAAACACTATTCCGTTACATTAGACTTGAAGAACTCCCTTAAATAATCTGTAGCAAATTTAATTTCTATTAAAAATCTAGAGATAGAGCTTTTAAATGGACTGGGTCAGCGTTCCTAACTGTATGGAAAATTTCACCTTTGTGTCTTTCTTATACACATTGGGTGCGTTCGGCAGTAGTCGTATCATTACTCCGGAGTATTGCAACGTCCATTATATTTATGTTATTTCAATACTCCGGAGTGTCCGGAGCAGCGTTCCCAACGGTATAGAAATTTCCACGTTTCTGTCTTTCTTCTACATATTGTTTCTGTATTGGTCGTAACTGCTGTATGGAAAAAATTTCCACACAAAGTTGGGAACGCTGGTCCGGAGTAATGATGACTACTGCCGAACGCATCCATTGTTTCTGTATTGGTCGCGACTGCGTATGGACAAAAAATTCCACATTAGGCTGAGTTCTAAAATGACCTTTCAGTACTGAAACAATGAGATAAAAATATAAAAACAAATAATTAAGACAAAGACAAAAGTGCTGAAAATCAATTTTAGAACTCAGCCAAAGTCAATGTAACTGGGTGAAGTACCATATTCATGACTCTCATATTTCAATTCTTTAGTTATTTACAGTTTTATAATTATACATTAATAATAATAGCGTTATCAAGTGTATATCTCTATTATTTAATCATTGTATTTTTATATAAAGCGTTGCACTATAGTAAAGCGTTGTTAATAGTAACAGTAGAACTAACAGTCTAACAGGCTATTGCCGGTTTCCGAAAGCTACAATATTTTTTATTAATAAAGGACATACTTATCTGATGTGCATTGTCTGTCCTTTATTAATAACAAATATTATTGCTTTCAGAAAACACTAAATGTTTAGTATTTACTTTAATACTGCAAGTCATTGTGCATCTTTATCAAATTTACTTTCGTATATATTTTCATCTTTTACTAACACAGCAATTTTAGTACTTAAAGTATATTATGGAACGCACCCACATTATTGAATATTGTTAAGCGCACAGATCGTGGTATTGGTATATAAGAGACTTGAAGTTTGAGCACGGAAGACGGAACACGTTTTAACACGTTTAACACAACACGCTTTATTAATCTAGTTGTTTAAAATTATTGTTCTATACTATTAATAGAGAAGACAAATAATTGTTGATATAAGATGAATAAAAATATCTTTGAATATTTTAATAAACTTTTATATAAAAATGAAGGTGAAAGAAATAAAAGTGCAGTGAACCTGCTTCGACATACATTTGATTTAAATGAAGTAAGTATTTATTTTTTAATCTTTAATGGTAGATAAATATTGCATCAAATTGTTTTCATAAATATAATCTTTAATATTTTTAAGTGGTAATATACAATATTTTTTACCATACCATGTGTAGTTTATTACACATATCCAGTAGGAACGATTCCACGTGTATATTAATAATATTGGCTAACTACATTACCTTAAATGCTTTCGTTTTTTTAAACTTCACTTTCATAGTTAGATTATAGTATATATTTATTTATTATTTTTGTATAATAATTATACAGATTCAGTTATAAATTAATTTAATATAAAGATATTTTTATTTAATTTTTATTCTGATTCTATTATATTGTTAACTTAAAATATATTTTTTATATTTTGTATTATATAAAATAATTATGTATAATATATAAGAAAACTTATGCAACGATTGTATTTGTTTAAAATTAATTTAATATATTCTTTAAATCATATTATTACACATTTTGCAAAATGTTACTTAACTTAAATTATTAAACCTAAGTTTTATAATTTAATTCTATAAAACATTAACTATATATTTTAATATTTTTAAACTCTTTTAATTTTATTAAAAAAGAAATTACCAATTTTTTTTCTTTCAATTTAATGGAGCTTAGGTTTCTGCTTCTTATTTCTAATTTATATAATAAATTTATGTAAAACTAAATTTGGTAAGAGTTAAACTGATTTTTGAGCACCAACAAATGAAATATTAAAAAATATTATAAACTACTTAATATTAAATTAGAGTATTATTATTTAAAACTGTTATAATATAAATAATATCTAATATCTAATTATTGTTATATACATGATATTTACATTAGAATTTTATTAAATACATTTAAAAATTTATAACCAATTATTATAATATATATCAAATGTTATTATTATTATATAAAATGTTTATTATTATATATAATAATTATTTTATATAAATATATATTATATTTAAAACTAATATAATAACATTATTCATTTTTATAGGAGGAAGATGGACAAAAAAAAGAATATGATTATATTCTAAAACGAATGATTCGTAGCTTAGGATCAAGTGATCATAAAAATAAACAAATTTTTTATTCTCTATTTTGTAGTTATTTATCTATGAATGTTACTGTTGATGTTGAGAAAATTATTTCTTTAATGAATCAAGAATTACACACAAGTTCAAATTATACAAAAAGTGTAAGTAATAAACTAGATTTTTAAATTTATTTGTAAAGTGTTATTTTACCTTAACTAATAAATTTATTTTCAAATCTATTACAGTATAAAATAAAATAGAAATATAAATAATAATTTTCTTTTTTTATGTTATTATAGGAAGTAGGAGATGCTTATTGTGGACGTATGCTTGCTTATGGTGCCTTAATACGTTCAAATATTCTTAAAAATTGTGATTCAGAAGTCGAAAAAAAAGTTTTAGAAGGTTTAATATTTGCTTCAAAACGTCGAAGCTATCTTTTACATTCTTCAATGTCATTTTTAAAAGAATATGTTTCAAACATAAGTGAAGAACATTTTAAAAATCGAGTATGGCCAATTATAGAAAAAGAAGTTTTAAAGCCATGGAAAGAACAGTGTTTAGATTCGATTTATCTTTTATTATTTTTACAACAGAAGTTTCCACATATTATAACGGGAAAAGAAGTAAAAAAACTACTAGGTTCAAAAGAAGTCATATGCAAGGATAATGTGAAAGAAATCATTCGTGTACTTATAGTATGTTTATATGTTTGTTCTTTATATTATTAAGGTGTTTCTCTGTTTAAACTTATATGTTAATATGTCAGAACATCTCTTTTTCCACATGGAAAAAATGAGTAGTGTTACAAGGTCAATAATGTAATGTGAGGACCCAGATTATACAGATTTTTTAATGAAATATTTACAAGTTATATGTCATTTATTATGTATTACTATAATGAGAACCATTTTAAGCTGATAATTAATAGTTAATCACTCTTATTTAAATCAGTCAAAATATTATATTAGGTTTTAATAAATATAATATTTTATAGGAAATTCCAAGATTAATTTGCAGTAGTCATCCAGTTTATGAGATAATTGTTGAAAAAGCAATAAAAAAAGGAATTGCTGTAAATCTTTGGAAAGAGTTGGAACAAAAGTTTCAAAAGCCATCCAAAACTATTGAATATGTAGCAGGAAAATTAATTGAATATTTTTGCAAATTAGACGTTGCCATGGTACCTGAAATATTAACACCCAATTTTGTAAACTTTGTAATAAAATCATCCAAGTTATGTAAAAATTCTAGAAAAGATGATACTAACAATTTGTTAAGGGAAAGTTTACTAAAAATGGTGAATGTTGTTAATGCATCTGATTTGGACCTAACTATGGAAACTATAAAAAAATTATTATTTTATCCTGGTGATTTGATGATTGAAAAAAAAACTGGTATAAAAATCTTTCATGCATTGTACACAAAATTGTCAGCTGAGAATGTCAAAGAACTTGCTGATATTTTTAAGTCTATTCTCACTAATCAAATACAAAAGGAAGTTTTTAATTCAGGCTCTGTACCTTGGACTAATTTAGAGAAAACATATACAACACAAATTTTAACAAAGTATGTATATATAAAATATGTAAATGTTTAAATTATATAGTTAATTCTAAGTTAATTAATAGTAAAGCAGCAAGTTTTTGTACTTTGAATAATTTTTATATACTAAGAATATATATCTTAAATTTTAGATTAATAGGACATCCTAAAATGATGACAGAACATACGTGGCGTTTGGAACAACTTGAATTTTTATTTAAGCAAGGCTTGTGTGAAGAAAGTAAATCTGGAAATGAAATATCAGGTAATATTTAATATTTTTTTATATTTTAATCATCATTGTATTACAGTTGTGTTCGGAAATTCACTAAAAGTTCTGCCAATAATTTGTTAATAAAGGACAAAATTCATACTGAATTTAGAATAAGAAAGATTCATGATTACTGTCAGTTCTTTCAGTCAGTTTTCGAACATAGCCTATACTGCGATTAGTTAATGATATATAATAAATAAATCACTTGATCTTATTTTTAGTTCATCTTAAAGAAAGTTTTTACCGAGCAATTGATTACAAACTTGCCAATTTGCAAGAACATAAGACAGTTCTTACAAATCTTTTAAAAGTTATCAATAAAAATGTATTTATTGAAAAAAATTGGATATTGCGAAATCCACTTGATGATAATACTATTGAAAGTTGGAATAAAATGTTCAAATTTATACAAAAAATAGACGAAAGTCCTAACAATAATAGTATTATTGTTACATTTGGAACAATGAATCTTCATATGGGATTGCAATTGTTTCAAGATCCTGAAATGGCAATTCCATCTATCGAAGATCTCCATATATGTTATGATAAAGTCTTAACCAAAAAACATGACGATATTACGGATGATGAACCAGAGTGGATTGAAGTTGTTGTAGATCTTTTCTTATCACTATTATCTAGAAAGAATCACCTGTTACGGTCTGTAGTAAACTATGTGTTCCCACATATTTGTCCACATTTGATTCCTTCAGCTGTTCATCATATATTCTCGGTAATTAATTTTTATCTTAATTAAATTATTTTATACGTTAATTCTATTATATGTATAAATTAAAAGCATTAATAATTTTCAAATTATAACATATTTATATTTCTTAAATAATTGCATTATTTTTATTACAAAAAAAATGTGTCTAAAAGTAATACGATTTAAACTATTTTGATTATAAAATGTCAAACTATCAAACTACCTTTATTCAAATTAATAGTTACATTGCTACTATATAATTCTTACTTTGACCATTTATTAAATCAATAATTTATAATTTAGGTCCTTAATGTTAATGAAAAAGAACCATTGACATTGGAGAAAAATGAAGATGAAGCAAGTGAAAGTGAATCAGAGTCAGAAATTGACTCAGATAATGAAAATGGTGATTCATCTATACATAATAAGAACGATAAAAATAAACAAGATGATGATAGCCTTGAAGACAACAATGATTACGATGATGAAGATGATAATGATGATGATGATGACGACGATGATGATGATGACGACGATGATGATATGGAAGAAGATAATGAAAATCAAATTATAATGAATCAATTAAAAATGTCTTTACAGTAAGTGTGTTATTTATTATTTGATACATACATATAAAGTATTTAAATAATATAATTGATAAAAAAAAGGAGTTAACTAATTTGTTATTATTTTATTCTAATTTTTTAGCCAAGCATTGGGAGATGCTGCTTCTACTTCTGATGTAGAAGATATGGATGTTGATGAAATTAGTGAAGAGGAAGGAAAACGGCTTGATCTATCTCTTGCAGCTGCGTTCAAAGTTATACGAGAAAACCGTAAAATAAAATCAAAAAAGCAAACAAAAAATGATGAAATGTTAACGCATTTCCGTATTCGAGTAATTGATTTGTTAGAAATATATTTAGAACATTTGCCCTCCATGGCCCTTGTATTAGACATGATTACACCGTTATTTATGTTATTGGAACACTGTATTCAAGAAAGACACCAGAAGCCTCTTGAAAATAAAGTTCGGTCTTGTTTAACAAAGTTATCTTCAGTGAAGAAGTTTTCTAATACAGATGGTGTAGATGAAGAAATTATATTTGATATTTTAAATGTAATTATTAAATTTTATTTTTTTATTTAGTAAAAATAGTTAATAAATATTTATTATCATTAATATTATCATAATGAAATAATAAATTCATAAAATTATTGCTGAAATCATATTAAAAATGTTGACAGATTTTTAAATTAAAAAATGTTTATTCATAATTTAAATATAAAAATCATTCCCTGTAATGATAATATTAGACAATATTATAAATTTGTATTATGTGTTATTAATGTTGTTAAATGCAATTATAAAGTACAACAAATTTTAAAATTTTACACAACATTAAAACTGTAAAACTATATATATAGTACCTTAACATATATTATAAAAACTTACTTAATAATAACATTAATATATTATTTACTTTAGATTTTAATGGAAAAAGGTGAACGATCAGCTGCAGTATATCTTGAAATGGGTGATAAATTGTCTCAAATTGTAACATTTTTAATTCGTTGTCTTCAACAATCTAAATGTTCATCTGAAAAGATTATGAAATTCCTTAAAGAAAAATTAAATGCTTGTTTTAAAAAGAGTGTTCTTCCGCTTACAATATTTAAAAATATTTTGAAACTCTGTTGGGAAGAAAATTTTAAATTGATACCAATTATTGGAAATGCTATATTCGAAGATAATGTACGACCATTTCTTAAAAATCATGCATTAGAATTACTAGTGGGCTTTTATCAGAATGATCGATTATTTTCGGTAACAGATGAAAAAGTCAAAAAGTCTATTAAAGATATGGAAAAAAAATTGTATGAAAATTCTTTACAAGTATTGAAAGATGCTTCTAACAGAGAAACTGAAAAAGATATTAAACAAAAATTCATGGCACACCTGTTTATGGCACTGAAAGCTGTATACATAAGACATTTGAAGGAATGCTGGAACTGGAATGAAATAGCGCAAGCGATGGAAAATTTGAAGCCCCATTTATCATCAAAAATAACTAAAATGTCTTATAATAAGTTAATGGTTTTGATCAAGTCTATTGAACAAAGGTAATAACGTTTTTTAAAAATATAGCCATTGATTAAATGAATACATAGAAATGTTGATTTGTAGTTTGGATTTGATTATTTACAAGTATTTAAGCTCTTATTAATCAACAATAATATTAATAACTGATTTCAATTTTTGCAGAGACATGAAACGACAAAATGAAGATAATAATACATCTGAGCGGAAAAGAAGACGTAGCAAATAATTTAATATTTAATTGTTAATGATTTTGTATTATACTGTACATTATTTTGTAATATATTTTTTTCAAAGAAATATAAACAAATAATATTAATTTATTTTACCGTTGAATTATTCATTTTACATTACCAATATGTAAAAATTAATTACCTACAGTGATATTATTTTTATGAACTACGGTATTATTCTGCTATTTTTATTTTTTGTGACAATAAAATATACTGCAGTGTACTTTTTATATTTTTATACATTTAATATGCTTCAATTACATGGCTTTAAAATATGACTATTAAAAATATACATTCAGAATATTACACTTATAATGCACATATTGAAATATAATGAATAAACATAAAAATAATCATAAAAGTTAAATCAATTACTATGAAAATTATAATTGACATTAAAATTTAAATATAGAGTAATGTATTTACATAGCTTACCTGTGATATTTACTTGTTTCTATTAAACAATATTTTAATGTTAAACAACAAAATGTTAAAGTTAACACCTAAAGATTTTGGATTCTTTATTACTTAATATTCTAAAATATGTCATGTTCATTTTAAAAAATAAATTATTCAATACCATTAAAAGAAAACGTCAGTTGTTTATTTTTTATACCTGCACCTTATGACTTTAAACAAAATTCAATGTCATATTTTTTAAATATAATATAAATGTAAGAAATATACACATATTGAAATTTTCTTATTACAAATTCTTAAGAATAATTCAAAGTTAATTTGAATTATCTAAATTGTCTATTATTTCAAAAAGTTATTTTATTTGGTTGATATACTAATATAGTTTTGTTTGTAGGAAAATTTTATTTTTTTTAAATAAAATTATTATTTTCTGACAATAAAATGTTAAATATATTAATATAATTACAAAATATTAAAATAACGTCAGTGTAATTTCAATAACAATCAACAAAAAATAAAAAGAAGAATTTTCTTAACAATGTTTTCAATGTTCTCCAAGTCTTCTGACATGGACTTTGAGATATTAAAATGTTCAATTAATCTATGTAATGACATGTTTCTATATAAAAGTAAAATTGCATTTCTGAAAATAAATTATGTTAATCAAATTGTATTATTTGTATAACCAAGATAATTCATAACAGCAAATAAAATATAGCATAATTATTATGATGCGTGAAAATTGGAATAATTACATTTCTTGATATATGGTATTATATCTATAAATACATATGCCATTTTTCCTTATAATATTGAAGAATTCGGTGTGGTATTTTAAATTAAATTAAACTGCCATCTGGATAAATTCAAGTTTTCCGAAATATAATTATAAAATTGAGACTTTTCATTAATATCGCTGTACTATTCAAGATTCGTGTCAACATATGTTGAAAATTAATCAGAAGATTTTAGAAAATGATTTTTGAGTTCGATCTATTCTATACATATATTCTTGTGAAATTAAATTGTTAAAATATTATTATTAATCGATTATCATAAGCATAGCTATATATATGAGTTATTTCATTAAATAAGTGAATTTTATCATAAACAATATTTTCTTGAAAAAATGTCAAATAAATATAAGCTTTCTTTCTTAGTATTTCTTTTGAGCTTTATACGTAATTATAAATGCCCGCGAAAATTTAAAAACTTAATCGAAACAGAAATATTTAATCGCGACCTATCGATACCCATGACGTTCGTATCCAGGCAATGACGTCGAAATATGGCGTTGTGATCAGCTGGCTGTTGTATAGAGCGTGCTGTTGAGATCTTGAGATGCTCATATCTGCGATTTCAACTAATAACAGCGTTAGTTGTTACGAATACGTAAGTAAAAATGACCAAAATGGCATTATTTAAGAAAACTATTTTTTTTCATTCGTTGAATAAGTTAACGGTTGAAAATGAATCAACTATGCCTAAATCTAACACGAGACATAAAACGCTGGTTAATACGTTAACTAAAAATGGTCCATTTTGTGCAAAAAGATTTATCATAATTGCAATGATCTTTTGTCAATTACCAGGAAAATCACCAACGTTTCAACGACGAGTAAAAAATGCAAATAAATCAGTGATTACAAATACTAGTTTTTTCAATTTGTTTTGTATTGTCAGGGTTTTCTTTTGTTTATAACCGAAATACGAACAGTTTAATGTTTATTTATTCACTTTAAAATTCATTCGACTTGATGTGATTATATTTTGGCGAGAATTGCACTTTAACGCATTCCGAGATCACCATGTTGATGCCGTGTGCAAGTGATGCCGTGGCCATTTTCATGCTTGCTCGAGTTTCGTAATCATTATCAACTCCATATTTGAATTCAACAAGTAATGCTATCGTCTGCTGTGTCTTGGGTATCGTCAAGCAGTTCGATTTGATTTTGTCAAGCAATGTCGTGAGTGCTGATTTACTTTTTCAGCAATGAATGTGTAATTTGTAAACAATGAGTTAACAATGGGAAAACACATTTTTGGGTTAGGTTCGGTTCGGAGTCGAAGGGTTACCTTTCAAGTGTTTCGATATTAATTTCAGTACACATATGAATGTTGACAATTTTGTTAAAGTTTCAAATTCATTTCTAAATAGAGTATTGTAGTGTTAATTTATTAAACGATGTGATAGTTGTGAGGTTATTGACTATTCTGATACATTATTTGTATTTCTTTTTATTTGTTTATTGTTTTAAATTATATATATATATATATATATATATATAATGCTATGAATAGTCTTTAAATAATTGCGAACGTATTGTTGACAATTATTTATAAATGTATTATTTAAAAAGTGTTATTATGTATTAGTAATAACTTTATTTATTTTTTTTAGTATTGAGTATATTGATATATTTAAACTAATAACAAATTCATATTAATAAAATATATATATGTGTATATAATACAAGTTAACTTGCATAAAAGGAGTTGGATTATATAAAATGTTAACAATTATTTTGTTTTTGTTTTATTATTTTCACATGTTTTTAAGTAATAATATATCTAATGATATTAACTTATAAAATATATATAATATATACAAAATATATATATATATATATATATAAAGTTAGTGATATACTATTGCTAGTATTTTTAATAAAAAAGTGTGTGTAGTAGTATACTGTTAAAATTGGTAGTATGTATAAAAGGAGCAAGCATATCATTTAGTTATAAGAACTTATCAAAAATGTACAATAAAGATATCTTTCTTGTCTGAGTAGTGTTTCTAATGCACGAGGAGCTGTTGCCTAGCAACAACATCTCTATAATTCTATTAATGCTGCACATTCTACTCCATCAGTCACTCATTAATGCCTTATTGAATATTTTTTACTACTTTTACTAAAATGTGTAAAGGGGTGTTTAATAGAATTTTACATGAAATATTCATTAATGTGATTTAATTTAATCAAAATGATTTTGTTTAGTATATTATGAATTATTTGATATTTTAATACAAATTTAAGTTCACTAAAATACGTTGGAGTGTACAAAAATAATAATTATGACCATTTCCAATTTCATCTATTTTTAATTTCTAAATAGATTTCTTTTCTTAATATCTATTTTTAACAGTTCCCGTTTTACTTTTTTCAATTTTGTAAACTTAATAGTTTTGGGACAAAATCATGTTTTTTATTTATTTGCATATTATTAAAAGCATTTAAAATTGTACAATTGTTTAACCTTTGATTAAGTTATAACTTATTAATTTTGTATCCTTTGTTTATAATATAGTTTATAATTTATATTTTATTATATAAATCTATTGTTATTAAAACGTCATTTAAAACGTTAACTATAATTATTTTTTTAAATGTGTTTCAAATTATTAATATTTAAATAAATTAATTTTATATTATTAAAAAAGCTTAAAAAATTATATTAATTTATTGTAATTGTATATCTCTACTTTAAAGTATCAATAAAATTGCTTAAATGAAATAACATGAAGTTCTAAGTGTATCATATTTCATGTTATAAATTAGAATAGAAATTACAATATTGTATTTTTAATATATTAATACTACTTTGAAACTTTATTTTATAATTTATATATTTGATTATTTTAATA
Source organism: Psilanteris sp. ZL-2020 (assembly GCA_022817085.1). Taxonomy (NCBI): domain Eukaryota; kingdom Metazoa; phylum Arthropoda; class Insecta; order Hymenoptera; family Scelionidae; genus Psilanteris; species Psilanteris sp. ZL-2020. Next base: position 11,309 of record JABFQC010004285.1, read on the forward strand.
TATCACACAATATATTTCATTATATATAATTATGCATATAATACTTATATGTATTATAGTTTTTTTTTAAATATAAAAGATTAAAAAAGATGACTTTCGAGAGAAAGTTTGAATTAATTAAAAAACGGTTATAGATTACTATAAAAAAATCTTCATTAAATATAAAGCCAAGCCCTTTCCTCTTTAAGAGGGATATCTTCTTAATTATGAATTACTGTAGTTACGTTTTGTTATAACTACCTAATGAATAAATATTCTTCTATTGCAGTGACCCACATACAAATTTGCAAACATGGCACCAGACAGACCTGATTCTTCCAATATGGAAACCATTGTGTCAAAAGCATATAGTTTGGACGAGATCCAACGCTTGAAGGGTTATACTATAGTAGACAGTGTGTCTGAGGTTGTAGATGAAGTGAATGGCGATCTTATGTCTAAGGTTAAAAACCAAATGGAGAAGAGCCAGCAGTCAGATGACGAATTGACCTCGTTGACCTGGTTGCACCAACAGAATCTGCTCAAGGGCTTGGAGATTTCGAATCCTTCTAAAGGTATAAAGGATGAGAATATACTAAACAACAATGTCTGTGATGAGAGCACCCCCAACGCAAATTCTATCTGCAATTTAAGCGACGATTGTTCGTCAGGTGAGGAACGACCAAAATCAAACGGACACGACATTAACAGACAAAAACACAGCAAAATTAACTGAAAAAAAATCGAAATGTTTGCATTGCAGAAAGCATGGACAAAGTTGTAAATGGATCCGCACAAGTGCGCAATGGACGTTCCCAGGTCAAAGTTGAACATTCAAAGGCCAACCACAATGCGGTACAAAGTAATCAAACGAAGATTTCGTTGAACAACAACAATTTACCTTATTTGAATCGCAACAAACATCCAACGCATATACCTTATGATCCTCATTTACACAGGAATAGTAAGCCACCTTACTCATTTTCTTGTCTCATCTTCATGGCTATCGAGGATAGTCCAGTGAAGGCGTTGCCGGTTAAGGAAGTCTATGCTTGGATTCTCGAACATTTCCCGTACTTTAGAAACGCACCCACTGGATGGAAGAATTCCGTTAGGCACAACCTCAGTCTGAACAAATGCTTCCGCAAAGTGGAAAAGGCGCCGGTTATTATATTTTTCTTTTTCGTTTTTCAATTAGCTACAATACTTTCATTTTAATAATATATCTGGCTGATTATTATTAAATTATTTAATTCATAAAATAAAAATTGTCTATTTATATCCAATATTTTATAACACATAACAAAAGTTCTATCTCAACGATAAATATTCGATAAATAAAAGAAAATAAAATAAATTTAATTATCTTTATAGCTGGAATTGTAACGTTCATAAATTAAAAGAATATTTTAATTTTATATTAAAATTTGTATATTAATATATATGTATATATATATATATATACCCATATATATATGGGTCTATGTCAAATTCCCTACTTTACAAAAATCCCTACCTAAATATACAATAACAGGTATACCTATAACTAGTATGAATATAGGTATACCT
>JABFQC010004286.1:0-12854 GCA_022817085.1 Psilanteris sp. ZL-2020
ATTAAAGATGATAATTTTAGTTTGAAAACATTAGTAATTTAATTGATTAACTACATATATATTTATTAATTTAATTTTAAAAATTACTTTAATTAAAATTTGATCAAATATGCGGTCACTGCACAACGTAAAATTTAATCAAATCATTTGCGCGCAGTTGTGTTTTCAGGGTATTAAGAACCCTTTAATCAAATCTATCAGACAGTGGCTAAAGTTGTATGTTAATGAGTTTGTATGAAATGAAATATCAATATAGATTGACAAACTATGGAATTATTTTAAAATTGTATGTTTTAGATAATGTTATGAACGTCAAAAAAAAGAGAAAAGATTGAATTGGTTCTAAAATGTCGAAAGCTGCATTCTATTCGGTTTGTATGGTGCAAATCATGAATAAAAATACAAAAAAATTAGAACTATTTCATAATTTTTAATTTTAGAGGCTTCAGTTAAAGGACAAAAGAAACGAAAACTGGTTAGAATAAACAACAAAACTTGACCAAAATTGGTTTCACATTGATCTCGTGGATAAAATCATACTCTGTATATTTACATGTAATAAAATATGAATAAATAAAAAACTATAACATTTAAATTCAGCTTCTTAAATTAACTTTAAATTATCCAAAAGTAGAACAATTCCTCTTATCAAATACCGTCAAATAGACTGTCAATCCAAATCTCTGTTAGTATCATTCTTTACTCCCACGTTCCATTCGATGTTTTCTCCAACCAAACTCAAGGTCGTGCCTAAATTCTGGCAATTGAATCTTAGCAATAAGTGAAATGTACCGTATTTGCTGCGCATGTATATGATGAGCGTCAAAGGATCACCAACGCGAACGGGTCCAGCGACTCGCGTCCCCGTCGTACCGTAGCCGTACCTTATTTCCATATAACATTCAGGTGGTTGCAGCGTAAAAACCACAGGATTTCCGGTAGCGACTCTGAAATTACCAGACACCGACAATTAGAACGATAATTGCATCTCGAAATTAATTACTCGACGGACTCCGTCGATGAATGTTGGTCCACAACCAAACGAAACTCACTCTACGTCAAGGAATGGAAACGTCACCGTCTTCCAGAAGTCGTAGCCGTACTCGCAGGTGACCTTGAAGTGCTCGTCAAACTCCTCCTCGATTAAGGGATTGTACTGCACGGTAACGGTGTTCCACATGAGATTTTTCTGCAAAAGTACACACACCAAGAGTCATATTTACAATCGTAAAGTAGATGCGCACCGTGTATCCGTTATCATGGCGCGTAAATTATTGCATCTGCTTTCTTAGCGTACCGTGGGACTTTTCCTACTGTCTTGATGATGGGTGTTCTCACCGAGGGTGCCGCATCGATTGAGCTGGATGTAGAATTCATAGTAATCTCGGCCCGTTCCGTTAACGTACATGCAGTCCGGATCGTAGGAGTATCCTGCAATTAAAAAGCAACTGTCGTTAGACCAATATCGACCTAATATGGACCAACGCGGAATTACCTTACAAGTCGCTGATAATAGTTTGAAATTTATAAAGTCGATAGCGCGAATTATGCGGAGCCACGTTGCATGGTGCAGCGGCGCGATTTGCGCATGCGCTTGAACTTGAAAACGAAAAATGAGCAATTCTGGAAGAAAAATGTCATTCATCGCGCAGACCTATATTTCACGCGTTCTCAAGAACGCAATTGTCCCCGGCGTAACAATGACTCCGAGAACAATCGTGTCGGAGAACTTGACATTGAATGTCTGAGAATATAGAGCATAAAGAGACAATGAACTGAGAAATAACGTAATACCAAATGATGATGTTAGAAAAACGTATTACGGAAAATTGCGAATTGAGTAACTGTGTTTTTTTTAAAGCCGGCTTAATTGTCAAGCGACGTTTGGGTATTTCTGTTGGCGGTATGACGGTTGAGTTGCGTTATTAACAGCGTGGCTTGGTCGTTTGAAGTTAAAGGAAGTTGGTTACGTGATTGAAAGTAAAGGATGATTTTTTGAAATTCGACGTGTAAATTGCAATTGTAGACAGAAAAAGGGATTGGTGTATAATTTATGATATTTCTTAAATACAGCAGAGTTGAATGGCCGCTATAATGTGGATTTTTATGTGATATGACGTACGTTAGAGTTTGTATAATATTAATTATACTATACAATTCATATCTTATAATGTTTTATTTTTAATAATACAAAATTAATTGTAAATATGCAAAAGTTTTTTTTAATTCGAAAAAGATGAAAGTTACTAGAATACATAGTAAAATACTTGAAAAATATGATAAAAATATTATATTTCGTTATAAATTAATGAAAATCAATATTGATTATAACAAACAATATAATGTGTTGTTTTGAGCACAAAATATAAAAGAATAGATTTGAAATATTTTTAAATTTATTCGTTTGCCAAAACTCAAAAATATCAAAGAAATGCTTGAAAGTAGATGCAATTTTATTAATTATCCAAATAAGCCTTCTGAAAATATTTTTCGAATGTTTTTCTATAGATTTAAATGGAAAGTTTTAATATTTTTTAATTATATAACACTTATTCTAGTGTCCTAGAAACAGCTAAAAATACAGCAATTTTCTTTTTTACAGAATTTTCGCAGAAATTAGTTCTAAATTCACATATCCATATCTAGAATTTTAATTTTAGATACATTCATGACAATTTAAATGATTTTATAAAAACAAGAAAAAATCGATTTTTCATAATCATATTTTTCCATTTAATAAAATATTAAATAATTTTATCGTTATTTTTTCAACGCATATTTTTTCGTCCTGTATATATACTACGTATGATGATATATGAAAGTATACCAACGGCAACTTAAAGAATTACAATGACTGTGAATTCTTGAAAAAAGAAGTAAATAATTTTATAGACGTGTAATTATTGGGTGTCTGTGTTTTAATTTTGAAGAACCGTTAGTGCTATGCAGCGATGTTGTCAACGTTATTATTTCAACGAGCAAAATCGTTAAAAAGTGTGCATCGTAAATCAATTTTATAACACCGAAATTTACAATTTAAGACCGACTAAGAAGTGAGAAGTAATGTGTGAACTTTTGTCTTTTTTTTTAATTTTAAGATACGTGACCTTAACTCCGTGTTTTAATTAATCTATAGTAAGTAATTTTTTCTTTAAACAAACAATTAAATTTTAAATATAATAAACACTCGATATTAATTAATTTCGAAATGTAACATTTACCAATTTCACGTATTATTCACCGCATATTATTCAACGTATCTGTTCAATTTTCATGATTTCCGACCAGCGTGGGATCATTTCAATAGCAATTTAATTACTTTGATCTTCATACGGAGATTGATAAAAACAATATCATTCCGACCAGAATCATATTTCACCGTCATCTCCTTTCATTCTTGACACACGCACAGACAAACGTAAATTTCATTTCTATATACAAAGATAAGAAATCGTATTTCCATTTTTGTTCTCAACTGCAAGTAAATTGCATTTGACTTACAAAGGACGCCATTTCCAAGTTACAGTTAGTTTATTTTTAATTTACAGTTACCATTTTATTTAATGATCCATCACGATCATATTTTTACCGATTAGTCGTGTTTTTTGTCGACATTTGATATTGTCAAAATGTATCCTCACGGGTGATATCCTCGCAGCAAACCGTTAACCTAATTTAATTTTAATATTCTAAGCAAATGACTGTCGTTAAGTCAAAAGCAATTTGATAGCGCCTCGACGCTTTTGTCATCAATCGTTTCATGATTACACGATTTAATTCTTTATTAACCGTCGCGAGTGTTCTGCGCATTTTCATGGATTAACCTTAATGAACGAAATCCCAATATAATCACGCGGTTCCATTACTCCGTCGAAAAATTTACTTTCAGCATCACAACTAGTCGACAATTAACAACGTGAATCAAATACATGCTGATTGATGAATGAAGCATAAGTGCCAGTAACAACCTCGCAATAATCCATAATTTGCTATGGACACAAGAAAAATACTTCTACTTCCTTGTATACGATGTTCGCAGGAGCATGAAAGAGCAGCGCCCTTCATATTTGCTAATCACATGAGCTAAGTCGAGGAAGAGCTTTAATGCAGTCGTATTAAAATAACGGCGAGGCTTGTGAAAAATGTAAATGTAATTATTTAATTAATTATATTTATATACATATTGAGGAAGTTCCCGAGCGTTCGTGCCGAATTTTCGAAAAATTACGATTTACGCGCAAATGACTTAATCACTTTCGTAATATGAATATTGTTCGTGGGAAAATGCGGGCTTAATGCCGGTTTTATTACGAGACTTCAATTATACTTCTATTCGTAATTTTTAACACGGCTCGCTAAAACGTTTCATTTCATTAGCATTGCTAAATCATGACACTTAGTAGCATGCGATCCTGAAATCCAATAAATACTGCATTTATGTACTCAACAAAGCCAATTGGGCATTAGAAAAGGAAATTACTGTCTCCTCGGTGATTATAATTGTTTGTTTATTGATTTTCGATGGGACGTGAATTGAATTTTTCAGTAACGTTTTAGAGTTTAGAAGGAGAGAAGGAGAAAAAGGAAAAAAAGAAAAAAAGAACAAGAAAAGAAACAGAAAGGAGAAAATGATATTAAGAAGTTTATATGTAACACGAAGAAATTTAAGATTTCAATTTTAAAAATGAAAATGCGACGAATTAATTATCTTTGCATTAAACTTATTATAATTATTATACATTTCGTTGGCTTATATATCCATTATATAATCCAAATCTTTATTGAATATTAATTAATTGTAATATACCTGCGGAATAAATAAGCCCTGTGAAAGATCCGTTGAATCCAATTCTGATTTTCATGTAATCGTCCTGGCATTCGGCTTCGATATCTGTAAGACAAAAATTAGATGAACTTTTGTAAAGACACACAACCTAGTGTATTACAAGAAAGTGAAGAATGATAACACATAAATCGCGTTGGTTGGTTTTCGTTACAACAACAATCGCAATTGTAATTCGTTTTAAACGAAAACGGAAGTCCAGTCATCGATGAAGAGTGAAAGTGACGAGGGATTCCACGGCGATCTTCGTAGTAAGAAGTTTCCATGTACATAAGCACGGAAGATACAAACGATAGTCACACTCGAAGACGTCTTTCAATGATAAAACCGCTTGTTACATTCTAGTTTTGATGCCTAGCATATTACAGCAATGGCCCGTGCTTTAAACGCAAAACTGAGCTCTGCGCGGAGAATTACACCAGCCGCGCATTGAAGACGTTTCTTCACCCGTTATATTAGAAAAAAAAACATGAATCAAATCAGTTTAATACGTTTTCACACTGGACGTAATTCAATTGCGACATGTCGTTCTTTGTGTTGTGACCTTCGTCGAAGAAATTAATAGCCATAGTTAATTGCAGTTTCTATATGAATTGTTTCAGTTATTAGTGAAAAGTACAAAGCTGGTTTGAATAATGAAAAAAAGAAACTATTAGTAATTATAAGTTTACTTCATTAATATTTTATCTTCCAAGACAATTGTTTGAGAAATAATTGGGAAATTTTGTAAGTGCGTCATCGAGTAGTTTGTAAGTTGAATTGAAACTAAGATATTTTAATTAAGATTTTGTATTGGTGATTTTTAAATAAATGGAATGAAAAAATATAGCGAATTTTTATTTGTTAATGATCTTACTGTTGAATAGTATATCGAAAGAAATATATTTTATTAATGAACATATTATTATTATATTTATGTAATATTTTTATAAATTGTTGCGTAGTTATTGACAAACGATTACGCATTTTTAATAATAATTTATACGCATTTTCTACCTGCGAAATAATTTAAATAATTTCTTTATCCGAATAAATTTAAAACCGAAACATCGTTGTATACAAATTGTTATTATCAAATATTTATCTACATTAGTTGAGCATTGCTTGAAAATGACATAATATAAAGCATATATATATAAAACCATATGTTATATATATATAACATATCATGAGTCATAAGACTCCGTAATATGTGTTAAGCAATGCACTATTTTCACTTTCGCGCCGACTTATCGAAATTTGTAGCAACTGAACAGTTGCATTACTTATCAATATGGGTGAAGAGAAAAATGCCGTAAAAAAGAAGAAAAAATATGTAATGCGTTATTCGAAAAGTCTGTAAAGTTGTTATCTATTGAGTTACGACAGCTAGTTTCTTCTATCGTCCCAGTATCTGAAAGGCTACGGAATATATTTCTCGAGCTCTCTAAGACCATTAACGTTGCCGTTTTGTATGCTTTGTGTTCATCGTCCGGCAAAACGTTCCACCATACACAATGGCGAGTGTTGCGCAAAAGTCGACTCCGATTATCTGCCACCGGTGCACAATTTTTCTGACGAAAATTTGTATCGTAGAAAAACTATTGGCAGGGCTGAATCATAATCAACCAATTATGATGCGCAACACTTGCACTTAAAAGTCTGTGAAATTTTCTTGCATATTAATGAATTCGTGAACGTAACGTAGTCGACATAAATGATTCATTATTCATCGTCGTTACTCATTGTTCGAATTTTCTCACGTGGCAATATTCTAACGAGCTGCGCCTGCCTAATTTGACGTCAATCGTTTTAGCGTGATGTAACTTGACTACAGGTTGTTATCCATGATTAAAGAAGATTATTTATCCGGAATGATAGCCGTGCTGATTGCACCGAACACTCTTAAGAATACGCCTTTAAGCCTATATTACAAGGTATTGCCGTCTAAATAGTGTAAATGAATGCGATAAACAAACAAATGTGACCTCTACGATTCATAATATTATTTATTTCGCTTGTTTACGTTTTTATTATTCGTTTTAGCAATGTAAACATAAACAAAATAAACAAATGACCTCTGCGTATTATAATATTATTTATTTTATGTTTTGATAAAAGCTGAATAATTGTATTAGTATTTTAATTGTTTATAGTCTCAAAAAGGTTTTGTGTTCTAATAATATTGAACGGAATTTAATAAGATTTATTGCGAAAACAATTTATTCGCCGAGACCTTGCACAGGATCGCGTAGAAGAAACCGAGAGCGGGCAAAAAACGGATGCAAATGGAGAGATGTTTTTCTTTCTCTCTCCTATGAAAATCGGCAGTTGACTGTGAAGTGTAGAGAGACGGCGTTAAAACGTAATAGCTGTTGGTTGGCGCAATTGACGATTCCACGGGTGGGCTGAGGTTCCCGTGGCGCGAATACACCGGCTTTACGACTTCATTGAACCCCTGCGCTCCGAGAACCAAGTTCCTCCTTCGAATCCCAGCGCTGAGTCCAAATGTTCTGCTATTTATTCCGTACAAAATATGTAACGGCAATTACACCGGGACAAAAATGCGCGTGCGAAACGCGAGATCCGTCTTATCGGTTGCGTCAAAACATAAAAGAAGAAATAATAGTCGAATCATAGCGCTAATTACGGAACAGTTCTAATGAGCCGCGATAAAATCGCAAACATTATAAGCAAATTTTCGACGCAAAAATTGTCGGGCGTTTTATTCACGCTCGCATTGACACGCGTGATCGACCGCGCCGATAAAAACTTGACGATAATTCAATAACATAACATAATATGTTATTTACGCGGGCATAAATATTACGCACGTCTTTGATCATCGTCAGAACGACTAATAAGTATGCGAGATTATGTTGATAATAATCGTATTAATCATAATAATAAAGGACCATTGGAAATCTTACGGCCGCGGCACAAAGTGACTTTCATAAAGCTACGTAACTTCCGACACCGTTTTAATTGCCAAACTAACGGTAGCTGCTTAGTTTGCCAGAATGCCGTTGGTATGATATAGTTTTACGCGATTTGATTGGAACATTTTTCTGCTCGAAGGAATGTTAATAATGAACGAAGACGTTTGCGATTACGTTTTGATCGCTATTTACGAAAGGAAGAACGTTTTTTGATTTACGATATTATACCATTTTTTTATAACTGCATATATTACCTGTTTTCTATGAAGGCAAAATATGCGTACATTTGACAGTAGAAGCGCAAGAGTTGTGTTTATTTCGCAAATAAAATTCCAAGTTCCATTCAGTTGTGGAAAAAAGATCGCAAAAAATTTCATCCAATTGACACTTTACGCCCAGAAAACGTTAGAAGGTATGTATAATAATATTTATTTGAAGCAAATTGTAAACAATCATAACATAAGTAATGTAAATATTTTTATTTGTATATATTTGTAATTTACTTATGTAATTTGTTGTTTGTAAATAAACAAGCGTAAATAAAATATTGAAATACTTATTTTTTACATTTATCTACACGAAACGAAAACTCCCAGCAACGACAGTGCCAATTATTAATATCGATCATTACGAAATAAATAATACATTTGCAAAGGCATCACAAAGTGTCGTTAAACAAGCTGACGTAGCGCTAGATTCAATCATAGCTTTTAACTTGAAAAATTATTACTAAGGATTAATCATTGCGGTTTGTAATCAAAAAGTTAAAAATCTGTCGAGAAACGTTCGACTAATGTCTTATCAGTTTCGATCGGATCTTCCGCCGCGTAATTTTTTCCTCGCAAATTATGCTCGTTTTTGCCGTTTGAAGGATGCGCGTACTTTTAATTACACCCCGGTGAAAATTGGTTCAATGTGTTTCAATTCGTATCTATGCTCGAATCGTTTTTATTCACGCGCGTCATTGGTAGTACCATCAATGACGTGCGCGAATAAGACCAAACAAAATGCAGCTTATTTATTACACTTTAATTACCTCTTTTACTTTTATGTGCGCGACAAACAAATGACAAACAACGCTTTCATATGGTGTCCTATGGTATATAATGATAATTAAAAGAAAGCAAATAAAAATATCGGCGCTTTCTGTCGGTAAGAAATTCATTTGGATAATAAATGGTCAGCTTGAATGCAACTATACATTTCAACTCTCAACTTCCTCCTCAATCTGCGAAAACGAAAGTTGGTAACAAATTGCGCGCGTTGTAAATGTAGTACTTACGTTGCACCCTCGTGGTGTTGGGTCTGTATCTCCTGTGCTCACGATCCCAGGATTCCGGATGCCGCCTCCAGTCCTCGTCACCCGCGATACCGGTACCGCTGCCACCTCCTGTCAGACCCTGTAAACCTTGTAGAGTCTGAAGGGCTTGGAGGTTAGGGCTCAGAGGTCGATTCTTTAATGATGGCACTGGTACGTATGCTGCGCCTTCCCCGACATACACAACCTAGAATCAGAAACAACGATAATTACCAGGTGGTTCTCTACTTTGAGACAAATGATAAATTGAATGCGAATGCACTGCTCCAATGCGAAAAATATGTTCCCCGTAATCCATTATAGACTTAGAATTGCGCGTTATTAAAGTTGTATTAGGTTTGCCAAGTGGTTAACTCTTAAGGAAAAAGGCATTGGATGTATTAAGGATATTTTCAAAAAGTTCCCTAACTATGGTTCAAATTAAGAAATTTTATTTACGAGTTTAAAATATTTCTTGCAAAATTGTACGATTTTATTATCAAAAGATAAGAAGAACGATTGAATATGAAAAGCGATATGTAAGATTCATTTTAGTAACACGTGCTTATTCACTTTCAATGAGACTTAATATAATAGTCTGATATAAGTATATATCGTAAATAAGAATATATAATTTAATGTATATTATTCTTCCTATCGCGTAGGAGAACGTGCATTAAATCCGTTGGTTGCAGGAAGAGCATCAAAAGAGAAACGCGTTGCAGACATGACGAAGATTACGCACTCGTATTTCATAACAAATAAGACAAACATTCGTGAAAAAAAGAAATAAGCTGAAATTCCATTAAGAAAATGGTTATAAATCTAAAGACAACGAAATGAATTTGTATGAAATATTAACATTTATGCATGGTCTTCGGTAGTATCATTTTAATTAAAATATTCTAAGATCTTAACGTCACTTTCTATAACAAATCAAAAAAATACAACTTTTCAACATAAATTTATTAATCAAAATAGAATAATTTTTATGACAAATAACTTTTCAAGTATTATTAATATTATTATTTGTATATTATTATTATCTATTAGCATACAAAATATTAATAAGTTGTTATTTTCCCAAATAAAACGTTTTTATGACAAAAAAAATGTAAATAATAATTATTATTATTCATATATAACTTGTATACACGTGTAATGTTTACAAACAGTATTTAAAATAAAAAAATATTCAAATTATTTACATTTTCTTATTTACCCTTATAAAATAACAACTTCAAACTTCATTTGCGAAATATTTTCCGCGAACATTCTCCGCAAAGCAACGTCTCCAATTCAATTACATCATTGATTTACGCCACAGCGAAATATCGTCGAACCCATATCCATCGAGATACGATCTAATTCGCGCGCCTCTGGGAATCTGAACATATGTTCTTTCGTGTAAATCACTTTTCGATTAATCACTCAATAACTGAATAATCGCAGAAACCGATTCATCTGATTCAACGATCGGTTGGGCGCATGCGTTCGGGCCAAACAGTGATAAGTATTCCGAACGCGTGTGTGCCCGCTATCGTTTTTCATACGAATAGTAGACTAATGATCGCAACTGGCAACTGGAGTATTCCGAAGTTGGACCCTGATTTACGACTGCGCAGTGATCGTGCGAATCGAAGACGCCAGAAGGTCGAAGCACTGGAAGAAGAGTAGTCTCTCATTTACTTTCCTAGACTCTGACCTCTCCCACGTTATCCACTTGGTTACAGCCAACTGTCTATGCCTTCTATCTGCGCCGAGCGCGAGAAAGAGCAAGGCTTATCAGCCAACATTGACGATCGCGAGCGCAAAAAGAAGAGCGAATCGCTGAAAAAGCAACCGCACGATTCACGCGTGACAAACGATTTACGAGTCCATTCCCCACCGGGATTCTGATGATCGACGAACGGATTGCAGGAAGAGAACGAGAAATTATTGATTCAAAAATGCGCGTTACTTCATAACGAGAAAACATCATGATACAAATGTGTTTGGACGAACAATTTGAACTTTGGCAACCATCGATTAATGGCCGCGAACTCGGAGCGTGGAGTGCAGATGTGCAGATAATTTTGAGCTCGCTTTTGATTCACAATTGTTCGTAGCGCGGATGAGCCGATACTTTTTACGAACCGTAAATCTAATTATTCTGGAAACAACGTATTGCAAGGGGACCAACGGAGGTCAATGCCATAAAATACAGTGTAAACGCGGTAAAAATTGTGTAAACATAAGAATTTCGAACGTAAACAATAAATATAAATATACGATCGTTGTAAACATAAACAAGACTTTCAATGTCAACACAAAACACCTTTTTGTATCTATACAATAAAATTTATTTACCTCTTTGTTTTCGATGTGTTTATTGAAAAAAGAAAAACCCTTTTTCAATGCATAACAAACGTTTTTGCAATTTCTTTAATTTTGATAATTGAATGATCGAAGATCGTAGCTGATGCGATTGTGTATATTTACTTCTACGATGTTTCCTCAAAGTTGTTATTTGAGGAAATAATAAGTTCTCAAGATTGTAATCGGTAAAAAGCAATAATATCTCTCACGAAGTTCCATCAAATTGATAAATATTTCCAAGTCTATAGATTCATACGATTGTAATATGTTTCATGGATCTTCACAAACGGATCGTCAAAAAGTTTTTTAGTGGCTGCAATATCTTGTTCGCACCCTCGTTGCCGTGTGAACCAGTTGGAAGAAACCGATTCGCCATAATCAGGCACGCGGAAGAGTCGGTAAAAGTATCTGGAAATCGGTTTTCCCTCTTATTCTCGACGAGCATAGCTAAAAGTAAGCACGGCTACGAGCATACTAGCGTAGCGCCGAGGAATGTAAGAATTCAAAGCGTGCCAGGAAAAAGTGAACTGCTTCTTCGTCGCGTCATCATATGTCAAGTTTATTCGCTGGTTTTTGTGTGAAGCCAAAGATTGCATAAAAACGGAGAAATACAAAGGATTGATCTTATTGACTAGCTTTCAAATAAATTATTTGGCATAGAACAATTTCAGATATTCTGGCTTACACTAGAATCTTTTAATCGTTATTCCATCTTTCATTTGCGCTAATGACTCTATTCAGCGAAAAGGAGTTAACTAATGCAATGATTTCATTTTCCAAATGGATGTTGTATTTATATGTATATAATAGATATATAGTTTTTTTTTGGTATCAAAATAACATATTTTGTTAATATATTAACAAAAAAGAATATATTAACAAAAAAAACTTTATGCAAATCAAATTACTATTATTTATATATAAATTTAAATTGGATTGTGTAGTTTTCTTCTTGTAAAATTTATTAATACTTTTATATAATAGATAAATAAAGAATAATACAAATTGTAACATTCAACAATAAAAATGTTAAAAGAAACAACTAAAAGTTATAAAAACTAAAAAATATTTTTCTTAAATTTAGTTATAATAATTTTGCAAATTGTAAATAAGAATCTGTAACGATATTTGTAAAAGTAATAATTTAATTAACTGACCTACTCATTTAATTGACAGTAGTTTGTACCAATTATTCTTCGGGGTGGTAAATAAGATTAGCTTGATTAGAATTAATGGCTGACTATGTTAAAGCTACATTAATGTTGTATACGTGACAAATAGTCTAAAGCGATAGGGTATGTTTTATTAATTATTTAATGATAAGATGAATGCGAACTTTCTTTTGTGTGATTTAACTGATTTTTCTAAGACGATTAGTTAAATTAATGACTACAATCAAGCAATGATTTTTACCTTTTTGTAACATTGACCTTTGAGC
>JABFQC010004287.1:0-12853 GCA_022817085.1 Psilanteris sp. ZL-2020
ATACTAAATAGTTTCACGACTGGATTATCTCGCAATTATTTTAATTCGGTAACGCACTTCGATTAATATTAGCACAAAATTAGCAAAACGATTATTATAATATTGGTTCGGTATTCTTCATCGACGGACTTCTATCGCCAAGCACCGATGCCGAATTAATCGTTAACTTACAAACTTTACCGGGATTTTCACATCAAGGGACGGCAAATACCAATATATTTCTTATAAAATGTATACAATTTTGATATACCATATAGTATTGTACAGAAAATTTAGTACAATTTTCACCATTTCTTAAAGTAAATATTAAATAAATAATATTGTATTTTATCAGACAAGTTGCGTATTTTATATAGTATTTTGCGAAACATTTGTTTCAATATCTTTGCAATATAAAATTATAGTAATTTATACTATAACTGATTTTTCTACGTGCACTTTTAAAATGTTAATAACTTTAAAAACGTTAAATGTTACTAAGAAATATAATTTGTTCTTTAAACATAATTTATTTTTCAACTTAAATTATTTAAAGGACAAAATAAAATAGACAATTTTAACCTAATACTTGTTAATTATAAATAACAAGTAAATGTTATGTGATTTTAACAAAATTTTTACCTCGACATTAATTAGTTACAAAATAAATTTTTCAATAAAACTGCACGCATTCAAACAATATTTAATGCAAATTTTGGTATTATTTAAAAATAATAACACCACGAAAATGAATTATATATGATTATATATACAAAAATGTATACTGTCGTTTTAGTACTACATTCAGTGTTTGTCCAAATACTCAATCATTTTAACCGACAAATTACAGTAATTATGTATTGCATGTAACGAATAAATCTTTCAATTAATATGAATATGTAATGAGTTGATTATTCCTTTTTGAATTCATATAATAATTTTCATTAATAAATTTTGAATCAACAAAGTAATATTTATAGCAAGTATTTTAAACTGCTATAATTTATATAAATATTCATCTTTATAAGAAACTAAGATACATTTAAGAAACTGCATAAGAAAATGAAAAGCTGAATTTCGTTATCTTTGTTACTCGCATACGACTATCTCGTTTGTTACGGCTGTTAATTTGTTAACTAACCACGTGATCTGTTAAAAAGCACGTGCTCGTGTGTTCACGATTTCTGCAAGCGTATTATTAAATTTGATCTTATATAATACAGTTGTTACATTATAATTATCGATAGTTTAATTTTAATGTGCATTATCAATTTGAATTCTGGCGCATTCGTCTTTGTAAAACCCCGGCATTCCAACAAAGTTCCTCGGATTCTACGAGATCGTTGCTATAACATTCATGAAATGATTCCGATTCCTCGAAAATTTTTCCGTTTAATAAAAACCGAATATTATTAAAAACGTTCGATTATTTCGCTAACAAATTAACGCGATTTCAAATATTTATTGGACGCGATGAAACCGCGAACCGGAAATCAAGTTAACCGGAAATGCCGGACTTTCGTCCGATAATTCCTCGATTTTCAACAAGCATCGAAAAATCAGATTCTTATCATCAAAAAATATCATCCGTATATACATATACATTTGTACAATAATATCATTTGAATCGAAACACCTACAACAAAAAAAGGTATGAAATTTTATACAAACGACAGCTAGTCTTTACCCAAAACATCGAAATCGAATTTAATTCCACCACTTGATTGACATTTAAATGTCGATTAAACTATCAAAAGCGTTTGGAGCGAAATTAAAAATAAAATTAAAAAAAAATCAAATCAATAAAGATCAAAATCAATCAGCACAATTAACGAAATGTTTATTACGAAAATGGCTTACTAAAAGTTTGCAAAGGCATTAAACCGATCGCGATTCAATTTTTCGCTTTCCAATTACCGCCAGCGATCGGTCCAACCTCGACGGGGTTGACTCCCCCGATCGATTCGCGTTTTCCGAAGTCACCGGACAGAACGATTTTGCTCGCAAATGGTCGCATGAATTCGGACGATTAGATTAATTTTTTAATCGTGTCGTGTTTGGAACGAACACTTCGTCGCGTTGCATAATCGAACACGTATATATTTTTATTCATAATAGAACAATATAATCTGAATATAATAATAGCACAATTAAACGAATAAAGCCAATTAAACGGTTGTACGTTCGGTTTTCTACCGTTTTCGAGTACAAAATTGTACGTAACACTTATTACAAATCGTACCAATTGCATCATCGCGCGTCGTGTGTGCAACGTTTAAGAAAACAGAATCGATAATAAACATTCGACAAATGCATTCCGTAAATTTGCATTGCATCAACCGAACCAACCATCGTCTTATTGGTTTGAATGCACGAACCGGCTTTGGTTGTATTGGTTGTACACACGCAAACACACACGGCCAATTAAACGACAACGTTAAACATCCGAACGTGGCATTAAAAATAATTTCAACGAAATTGCGCATTGTTAATTAATAACAATCATAACAATGGTCTGAAAGAGATTTGCGTTTTAAAACGAACCGGCGCTTTTTACGCGTCGCAATCGCGTAACCCTCTCGAAGCCGAAATGGTAAACGGGAAGATCGTTATATTAACAAAATTATCGGCGTTATATAAAAAGAATGTGAAGCGGGGAGATAGCAAGATGGCGGCCGATTAATATGGATGACGTTTGACGAATAACGTTATATGGGACATTAAGAAATGGTCGACCGAATAGAACGTAACTTTTGGGAACCCAATTCATTCGGTCGTGGAAGAACGGAAAACCAACAGATGGTTTCTGCTTTTTTGAGTTACAGATAACTTTGGCTTGTTTGTTTGCGTAAAACAAAGCGATCGCGGCTTGAGATTAAACGCAAACGGCGTCGGGTTTTTCGGGTTCCTCGCAAGGCCGGGATTTGGGGAAAAACCACAAACGTTCGGTCCCGAATGTGCCGTTTCGTTTAACGGGTTCACGTGTCGCGTGGGTGTATGCGTGTATGTATAACAAATAATTAAAATAATTGTTAACTAAATAATTGCGGGATTAATTGCTCGGAACGCGTTGCATAAGGCATTTCGTAATTGAATGTACGAGTTTTGCGGTTGAAAATGATAAAACAATTTAATTAACGCGACACATTTGGTTCGTTGCAATGGAATGGTTTGAGCATGCAATTTGCGTGTATTTGTGGTATTGGGAAAAAGCTGAAAACTGTCCTTCGTCGCGTTCTCCCACCCCGTCCTTCGCAAACTTTTCCAACGGAAAAAGTGGTTCACCAAGTCTCGGCGCTTTTTTTTCCCGAAGTTTCATTAAAGCGTTGAATTCGAGCACTTAAAAAAAGAAGCCCAAAAGTGTTCATTTGGCAATCAATTCCTCAATTGAGCAATAATAATAATTTCCAAAGAATCTTAAAAAAAAAAACGAACCAATAAAAACTCCAATTAATACAAATAATTGACCGACTCCTTAATCCACGTATCCTACATATTACGCTCGGATTACTCTATCTGCACGGCCTAATGACAGCGTCTAATCGAAACGTCAAACTTCCAATTTAAATTGCGATTTCACTACCGAAACAAGCATATGCTCAATCTAGATACATTTTGCCGAAATCAGTCGTATCTAATAATAATCCACTTTTAATACATCATATCTACTCGACTAATCCTCGCGCAAATCGTACTCTCCTGCCACCGATTTTCAGTCTTAATTACCCCAACCGCCGGCCGTCCCTCGTTATCGCGCGAGATAAGCGAAAAAAAAAAAAAAAAGTGCCCCGCCTTGTTCTACTCGTCGGACGTCCGGCCGGCGTTGACGAACTCCGACTCAAAGGAAGCAACGAAAGGGGTAAAAGAAAAAGGAAAAAAAAAAAACAAAAAAACATAAATCCAACGAGGACAGTCGCGGCTCATTCGCCGGCACCGTAATGCCACGGTCTCGAGATAAGAAATGAATGTAAACAAAGACAAAGCTAAACGTTGCGCGGAGCGATGCGGGCGCGGTGGGGGGCGGGCTGGAGGTGGCAGGATCAGGCCCCTCCCCTAAACCGGCGAACACTCCCGGGTGGACTGGTCTCCCCACCGAGGCGACCGCGCGCCGGACCCACCTGCGTCTTGGCGCATGGACCCAAAGGTACAGTTGTCTGAAGCGTGCTTGTCAAACAAATACCGCGGCGCGATCCTGCCTGCCTCCTGTCAAAATCGCCGCCACCAAGTGGGGACGCGCTTCGACGACCGAACGCATACCCAAAGGCATCCCTTGGCGAGTCATTCACCCGGTGCTCCTCCACGCGGACATATACGAGACGCGAAACGCGGCCCGAGTTCGTAAACTCAACTTTAATGGTACCGAGCCACCGTCGAGTAACGGTGCTCGATCGAGTGTTTTGTGACGCGAACTCCTCGATTCACGCGACAGTGACAAGCATGGGATACTCGCTTTGAACGACGAGTGAAAAAAGCACCGACCCACGCGAATCCACCGACCAGCAACCGAGGGTTCAAGACGTGGTCAACTGGATAAAGCAAAACAGGTAGAAGCCCGCGACGACCTTTGACCTTTTTGGTTTGCGCCGGTCGAACGGCTGTTGGCTAATCGGCTGACACGCGTTCGGACGTGGTCGCAATAACGATCATCAATTAGGGGGCTTGTTTATAAATACCCGCGGCCGTGTCGTACTATAAACTCGTGTTTGAATTCGGAACGTCACGGTATTATCTTCGGCCACAACAATGCAGTTTGACCCAAATTCAAAAGTGGCGCCAATTAAGCGCGAGTAATGGCGGGGTCGGGAGATGCGTAACCTGCGGGTCGCTTTTTCTTTCCTTCGTTTTTGCATTTAGAAAGTGTATTATCCAACGATTGCGCAAAACGACGTCCAAATTATCGACGGACGTATCATATTGAATTCGCGTCAACGAGGCGCAACGTCATCAATCATCGGCGTCGATAATCCGGACTTATCCCGGGACCATCTCCGGGGATCCCCGCGCGCGCACTTTTTGCGCGCTCCGACAAACCGCGAATTTTACGGGACGCGCAAAAATCTAGAAATCATTTGAGCGCGCCCAGAGACACGGCTCGTAACGTCGCCGGCGCGATTTCGTAAGTGACCAATTTTTTTGTCACCGAGTGCGCACACGAAGCGAGAAGTGGAGTCACGCTCCGCCGAGGCTCTCGTTTGTTGCGCTCGAGGCACGCGAGAAATGCGGCTTAATCGGGACAACCGGCCTGCCGACGATTCCGATTGCTAACGATCGGCTGAAAAAGCGAATCGGACCGCGCGGCCGTTTGAATTTCGCGCCGGGCCGGGTGGTGCGCGCGCATCCCCCCGGCATGGCCGCGCGAGACGTCCCACCTCGCGATTCGGTAGCCAAATATCTCAGTCGGTTTGCCACTTGACGCATTGTTGTTTCGCCCGAGCGTTCCTCTCGAGTGAACAAATTGATGATCGGCTTTTTAGGCCGTTTCGTGCTTCCAATTAGCACGACTCGCGCATATAACCAAAACAAACAATCGACCGGCTCGGAGCGCCTACCCGCATAAACACACTCGGTTTTATGTCCTACCGTGGGTATCGCTTGCACCGACCGCGCTGTAAATAATCCGAGCTTATGCGAAGCAAGGGGCTGCAACGTTTCTCCTTCTTCAACGCATCCTTTTTATTCGCGTTCTTTGCTCCTCACTTATTTTGCCATCGGACGATTAATCGCCGTTGTACTTGGCGAATCGCAGCACATAACATTATATATGCCGGAGATACCGAAAGGGCAAGGAAGAGGGCCCTGAGTCGTAAATTTACATGCCTTGTTCACCCTAAATTTGTTGCACCATTTTCCCTTTTTTGCTCGTTTTGTTATTATTTGCAATAATGCGCATGGCATCTGAAAACACGAAGAAGGAGTGAGATCGACAATATTTTTTACGCTATTTCGTAATTTATGGCCACTCAATTATGGATTATGGTCATTTAGTTGTGTGTGTTTGGCATTTTTCGTACGTTTATAGGCACGATTTTATTAATATTTAATTTATGGGTACCGATTGATATTCAATTATTTATCTACAATAAACACATGTTATTTGCATAAAGCTTAACAGAAAACTTTATTTAAAAATTGATTTCTTCAATTTATTTCATTTATATCGATTTTTGAATGCTAAAAGTATGGAAATTAAATATTTATATAAAATGATAATTATATATTATTTATATGTATTTATTATTTATATGTATGTATGAATTAGATTTACTTAAAAAATACAGTTATTTAATTTGACAAAAATGTTGATTGTTAAAATATAATAATGAAATATACACTGAGAGAAATGTTGTAGTAAAAATTAGCATGAATAATGATAATTGAGCATTGCGACTGAAAAATGATAATTTTTAACATATTTTGTGTTACAATTTTGGATAAAATATTTTAAAAATCTTACATATAACACAAAAAGTGTTAAAAAATCGCACAAAAAAATGTTAAAAATTAACACGAAACATTATCATTTTTCAGTCATAATGCTCAATTACCATTATTCATGATAATTTTTACTATCAAATTTCTCTCAGTGTATAATGCATATATATATTTTTTAAATAATATATAATATAATAAAATGAATATATAATGATGAAAACAAAGTTTTCATAAAATCCCTTTTTTCATTTATTAATTTATATATACACAATTATATATGTACATATACATTATTAAATTATTTATTATTTATTATTATTTAATATTATATATTATTTTTGTTTAATTTATTGTATTACCAATTTTCTTTGTACTATCCATAAACGTATGTATGTTTTATTTTATTAATAAAATTATAATATTTCTTTATATATTTAATTATATTTATTCTATATTTATTTATTGTAAAAATATTATATATTAAGAAAGTTATAAAAATTTGTTTTTAACCTTTTTACAACCGATTAATAATTTAATTTGTGATAACTGCGTAAAAAATATAATTCATGTCTTTAATAAAGAATAACCAAAATAATGAAAATATACAAATAATCTGCACCTTATATAATAACATATCTATTAATTATAAATGTATGTGTAATTAACATGAAATTCTAAATGTAATATTGAATTATACGTAAATTAACATTAATGCGTTTAATTTTAAGGTAAATTGTTCCGCATAATCTTCTAAATGTGCGCCAAACTAACGAAAATGTATAATAAAATGGCTAATAATTAGTGTTTACGAATAAAATGAACCGAACTGCCGTTTAACGAAGACATATATTTCCGAATATTATTGTTTAAACGCAGAGATAAATTTAACTGCAAATTATTTCAGTACACATAACAACGTTAGTTTTTAAAACGACACTATTATTAATTAAAATGATTTAATTCAAACGAAAATTACATACCTTGAATCATTTTTTATTCCGAACGTCGATTCAGTTTCGTCCAAGTATTATCTCCAATTAATACTTTTACAAGCTCGAATCTAAGAAAACATTTGTCAAGGTTACGTTTGTTTTCACTATCATTCGCCAAATATAACCGCGTCGCTGCTTGATAAAACTTGAGAAACCCTTGGAATATCGCGTTTGCAAAAAAAGAACCAGCCACGTTCCATGATGTCTATTGCGTTAAAAGAAAAAGCGTTAAAGAAACTATATTGTTTTATCGAGTCTTACTAAAATGTAATATAAAAATAAATGTAATAATTGATTTATAAGATATAGCAATTTTTACTTTTAACAGTAGCAATTACAATGCGCAATTATTGTATTATTATTTCTTGTTAACAAACTATCTTCAAAATATAATATTTTGCACGTAAAATTTTAATGTTTTGGAACAAAATTAAAAAGGACGCCAAACATGTAAATACGCGAAATAAACTCGTTATTACGATGAGTAGGTCAGTTTTGCTTTGTTTATGTTTGTCCTTTTCTAATCCGTGTTTAAAATATTAAAATCTTACAAACGTACACGGAAAAAACATATATTTAACATTTTACTATATAATATATGAAAAGTAGGATGTACTTGAAAATGTTATAAAAATTACTATATCATATATTAAAATTTTCTACATAAGTTGAATATAATATTGTGCGCTTTCAAAAGTTTCATACATTATAGTTATTTTTATAGTATTTTCAAGTATATCCTTTTGATATATTATATATACTCAGATATGTTTTCTCCGTGTATGAATATGTATATGGATATATATATTATACATATATGTATACATACCAATTAATCTATTTATAGATTATTCATATTTTAATATGTAAACAAAAATTGCAAATAATTCCTTAAAAAGGAAACAATTAGCAAATCAATATTTAGATCGATATCAAATATACGTACCCATTTATTACGTAACAAATTCCTCTAACCAAAAGCCACTGACCAATTATATTCGTGTTCGTTGAGATTAGGAAACTCGTTCATTCTGAAGCTCATAAAATAAGAAAAGCGAAGAAATTCTTTTGCTGACACAAACGCACGGAAACCGAAAGTCTTTCCTGTAAAAAAAAAAAAAAGATGAAATAAATTTACACCTTTTTACGAAGTGAAAACAACGCTATAACATGTTTACGATTCTCCCGTGTAATCGTGTCAGTGCGTTTTTTACGGAGTCAACAAAAAAAAAAAACATTTGACTCATCAAGTAATACGTAAAAAATTTCGTCGGTCAGTTTTTTTTTGAAGGCGTTAAATACACTTATAGATTGGTGCTAGGCGCCGAATATGTGTGTTTTCCTTAAAAAAAAGAAAGGTCCTAAAAAACGAAAATATAGCAGATGGGTCATAAAAGTTGCATCCAACACAATCCGTGAACTCCACTAATGGAAGCTCACAATTCGAAATGAAAGCGTACGCGCGTACGTTTTTTTATACCATTTTTTTATGCTCCTGCATTTTTTTAGTCTCCGTAAAAAATAAGCAGTACTAATCAAGGTCGATCTCGTTTGGCTCGAACAAACATCCAGAGGTAAAGATTTTTTTTTTTTTTACGGGGAAAGAAATTTATTACGACGTCCGATTTTCCGTCTCCTTTGAAGTTATTATTAAATATTTGCTGCTGGAAAAACGAAAGGTTACAAAGACGCTACCGGTTCTTTTTCGTCAGCGTCTAATAAACAACTAATAAATATGTCTATTCACGGAAATTCTGATTGAACAAATATTTTTGACTTTGTCGAATAAACGTTCTTATTTTAAGCTTTTATATCGATACCGTAAAGAATATAATATTAAAAAGAATTAATAGATAATTATTATTTTATTTATTATTATTTTTTATAATAATTTCAGAAAAAATTCAAATTAATATAAATACTAAAAATTGTTGACACTGACATTGACAAAATGTAAATATTTATTACTCAAATTATTTATTATTGTTATTATTTATATTCATTATTATTTTTATTAATTATTAATGTAAAATTGTTATGTATAAATACAACAAATGTTTTCTCTTTCTTTTACATTATTATTTATGTTGTGCATTAATGTCCATATATAGCTTCGAAAATGTAAAAATATAAACAAGAAATTATAGAATAAATGTCTTAAATCATTTCTCAAACTTTTTTTTAAACTAATAATTATCGTAATTCATATAAACAATTTTAACTTATTATTAATATTAACATCGATATACCTATACCCTTGTCTATACCAAAACTATATATATAATAATAATTGTATAATAAAAAAATAGATATCTTTTGAATAATTCATTAAACGTACACCAAACGATACTAAATATATACATATTTTAATAACTAATTTCTATTTTTTCGCAATAATTACTTTATTAATGATTTTAAATGAAAAATTATATTTAAATTTCTTAAATTTAATTTGTTAATTAATTTTAATAATACTAATAGTTATTAATTATACTTTTAAATTATATAATTATAACTGAAGAATTTTTAGAATTTATTTTTTTAATGAAAACATTATTTTTTTATGTTTATATAATAAATAAATACATTTCTATCATAAATAGTACTTACAAATCGCAGAAAAGATCCATCATGGAAATATCGCATAGTTTAGGTCATCGCTTCCTTCCCTTCAGAAACCAATATAAGATTCTCGCATGACTCATATAAAGAAAGAGACTGGTGTCTGAAAGTACAATATCATTATTTGTTTTTGCACTCGTGTATTTCAATCTAAAATAAATGCAAATTTTCAACAAGTTCAAAAGAGAATAAAACGGATTTCATGTTTGTATTAATATATTGAAATAAAAAAATTATTTTAATTTAAGATTTATAACGAAATATTATATTTCATTTTAGAATTACTAATGCAGACAAGTAAATTTCTTCTAATTGTTAAACATAGATTATTTTTAATGAAAAATAGTTTAAATGGATGGCAACGTGTGATCATATAAAAGATAGATCCCCAAAAAATGTTACATACAAATTATTTTATTTTAGGAAATGTGTATTGCCTTTTGCCTTTAAACTCAAATACAATGTTGCCGTTCTTATTTCATATAAACTATAACTCAAACCAAAATGTGATTTAATAATTAAATAAATAACAAATTAAAGTATTAAATTAACATTTTTGAACGCAGAAATCCAATAATGAAACTAAGAATATCATTAAGTCGAATACTATTTGCTAATTTATATTTTAAATAAATCTTTCAAAAGTATTCAATAAGATTATATAAATTCGCGGTTTCTTCATTATCGCGTAAACTTTGAATTAATAATATTTAATTCATCAAATATTTATTTGTATAATTTAAAAGACTTATTGAAAGAAATAATTTGGGATAAATTAATAATGGACCTTTGAAAATTATAATTTTTGGAGATATAGTAAATCGACTGTATTCCAAATATACAAATATTAATTCATAAAAAACCTATAATTTCACATTTCGTATTTGGATTCTTGTTTAATTTGATTGTTAATTAAAACCAAACTTGTTTAATAAATTTCTTTAAAAGTTGTAACTGTTTATTAAAGTCCAAAATCCGACTAACCCAACAGAATAGAAAAGGCTTAAAGAAAAAAATTAGGTAGAAAAATATAGATTTTACATTTATAATATGTTGAAAAGTCCATCAAACTGGAGCAAACTACATAGAAATTTACAAAATAATACGTAAATTATGTAATCTAGCTAATTTCTATAGTTATCTCCAATTTGGTGGTCTTTTTAACGTATTATAAATGTAAAATATACATATTTCTACTTCATTTCTACCTTAAGCCTTTCCTGCTTTGTATTTTATTCGTGTGTTTAACCCAGTATTCTTTTTATACTGTAGAATTTATATTAAACAAATTCAAACCGTTCACAAATAAAATTATTTGAAGAATAAAATTATTCTATTCACTTAAAGACTCATAACGAAATGACACGAACAAACAAATGTATCCTACTTATTTCGTAATATTTACAAACAAATAACTAACCAATCAAGTGTCGTTTTCGATTGTTCGAACCTACCCTATCTGGGGTTACTAGTTACTAGTTACAAGTTACTAGAAAACTCGCGTTCGATTGAAAAATTACCACAGATTTTGTAGCGTTTTATAATAGAACATGTTTTGTTCGATTGTAAGTTTTTTGTAACTTACTTACCCTCGAGTAGGGTATATTCGAGCAATCGAAAACGGAAAAAATTCAGTTTAAAAAATGACAACATAAACAACAATAGCAGCACACTTTTAAAAAAAGTTAAAATCCACCACAAAATATAATACATTTTACTACGAAAGGATATATTATTTCTCATTATAAACTGTTATTGTTGTTGTTTAAAATTTGTCGCAGGGCAGAACTGTTAACATCCCTATTAACATCTCTATTAACTGGTCATTAAGATATTACGTCCCATTATGTAATACCATAACTTTTGTTCTTATTTTTGATCGTCAGTATTTAAAACACATTACCATATCCCTAACAAAAGTTCTCCAAAACCAAACACAAAATAAACCGAATAAATCTCAATCCTTTGTTTGCGTCCAAACGATAACTGACCTCTAATTGAAACCAACGTCACAAATAAACAAACGCCCGAAACGATAAACAACGCTCGGGTTAAAATAATAGCTTATAAAAGTAGAAACTAAATTATACGGACATGAGCAACATTTTGCAACCGTCGTCATGATGTTTAGCATTTTTGTGAATCAACGTCACGTAACCCTGTGCTTTGTAATCAAATTGTTTCTAATGAGAGAGCGAGAGAAAGAGAGAAAAGGCGCGCTACATTCTAAGTGATTGCATTTACCACCACCCAAAAACCCCTGAGGTTAGCAACCTGAAATGTCAGCAAATATACACCTGGTGGATCGCTTGTACGAAAAAATCGTGCTTTTCTAATTATGGGCATCTGATTTCAATGAAGCACTTGTTTGAATGTATTCTAATTGGAACTTTGTTCTGATTTAAATATTCTCCTTTTCCACGGGTCGCAATTAGTTGCAGTATTCAGACATGTATTCAGGTTAAACTGTGCAACTGCGTTATTGTTAATTAATTACATTAACTTGGTTATTGTTAACGATTGTTGTAACAATTGCAACATTCGAACCTTTTATTATAACGTTGTTTGAACCCTTAAAAAAATTGGCTTGATTCGAAATTGTAAAATTTCGATTTAAGTAAATAATAATATAACATTGCGACGGCAAGGTTATAGGGTAGTAAACACAGAATGAATAATAATGAAAATAACCAAATTGTAATAATTGCAAAGTGGGATTCACTGTGTAGTTGTGGAGGTAGTCATGAAGACTGATTTCTCATTCGAAAATTTCAATCGAAAAAGCAGTTAACTGGAGGGCTTAATGACGTAGGAATATTGCATTATAT
>JABFQC010004288.1:0-12851 GCA_022817085.1 Psilanteris sp. ZL-2020
GTTTTAAGCTTGACGTTTATTTTTTCAACCAAATTGTACTCGTTCGTACATTCTTAATCCAAACTATTAGGAAATTCATCGTTTAAAAGAATTGTTCCATGTTTATGTACACAATTTATATACCAATTTCATCGTTAAAAAGAATGTTATCTCGCTAAATGATTTCAATTGATCTCATAAAGCTCCAATTTGCGCGTGATGTTATTTTATATATAATATATTTATGTGTTTTTCATATATATATTTCTACGCTTTTAGGCGATTTAACTAATACTTTATGATATGTCTTCGTCATACTTTTATACTGTTTACAGATCGGAATTTCACTCGCAATTACTCGTTAAAAACCGATATTTAACAATTCGTTTTGGCTTATTCCTTTTTTCCTTGCAAATCGTAATAACTTTTATAAATGTTAAAATTAAATATTATCTTACACTAGTGGATAGGTGACATATTTATCTTTGTACAAATTACATTATCTCGATGAACTCCAACTGATCTTTATTTTGTAATTTCAGAATTGCTACTTTTTAATCAATTCTGACAAGTAATTATCAGGCATAATTATATTCATTTGTCAGTTTTCATTTATAGATTTGTCATGTACTTTATTCCATTTATTCAGATACTTTTATATGTTAACATGTTTGCTTTTTACGATAAAATTAATTTATTTTCGATTCCTACGAACGTAAACATTTAATGTTTTTAAAGAAAAATAATGTACGGCATGTGTAATAATTAGTCGTTAAATTTATGTCAATGTGTTTTTTATCGTTAGCGTAATATTTGTTGCTATCATTTAATCTTGGAAAGAAAAGAGTGGAAATTGATTAACATGTGATTTGAAAACAAATGAATCGAAAACGTAATCTAATCAGCTATTTACAAAATTGTTTTGTTTCCTTGAAAACATTACAAAACACATGAAAATAACTGATTCGTGCTTCATTTAATACTCCTGGTTACGTAGAAATTGAATCGCTTTGGATAATTTAAAGCCCGAAATGATCTAAAACGAAAGTATTTTGACATAAAAGTGATATTACGGGTAATCTAAAGTCTACGTATGTAATTGTATTGTTTTTTGCATTATAAAAATCAGGATAAAATTGTGAGCAGCGATTCCATTTTTAACGAGAGCATTGAATAATAAACAAATTTCGTAAATCTATAATTGAAATCGAAAACTGCGTAAAAACAAGGAATTTAACGTCGTTTCATAAATTTCCCACGTGCATATTTTAAAAGTCCACTCATCATTTCATTAATTTCCACTTATACCGCGCACGCCATGCGTTAATAGGTGAGCAAAAACGAAATGGCAACACCTAAGCACCAACTATCAACCTCTCTGAACTTCGAAGCCGAACGAAATTACGCGAAACGCGGCAATTTGAGACGAACAAAAATGTAATATCGAATGAATTAATCGCGATAAATTTGACTAAATTCGTAATGCCATCGAGCGAATTATTAACGTATTCATTTTGACACAAACGAAATTTTCATTCGCAGAGCAATTCCGATTAAACAGTTTTTAATTTTTATTAACATTAAACAAAGCAACACAAAAGCTTTCGTGAATAATTCAGCGGCGTATAATGGCATCGGCAAATTTAATCGCGTCGGCGTTGAATCGAATTCAAAAAATATAACGTCAAAACAATCGCGCGCAACCGCGGCTCAGCGAGGGAGTCGCGGTCACGATCCGAGAATCGCGAAGATGCCGCGAGTCAAAGGTCGAGGTTGATAAAGGAAGCGAAGCGCGGCTACCAATTTGCGATATCGCACATGACGAATCTGGAACAGAAACGAGTTATCGATCTGTTGGCGTTTACCGAGGGACACTCTTCGATCAGTATTCTTATATAATTGCATTGGTCAAAGCTTCGGCAATAATTGTATTCGACGATACGTATTTGTGTGACAAAATCATGATCGACGCAGAGGTCGGAGGACGGGGAAGGTGGAGAATTAAAGGAAAGGACGAGTCACGCAACAGTCGGCGGTTCCACTCGCGCGGAATCATTTTCTATGCTATACGAGAATATTGTTGCAATTGGTTTGCGCTGCAGCCCATTATTTCATCGTTGAGCAAATACTGTTCCACTAAATCGATCGCTCCTCGAGTTTGTAATCGAATTAAAGCTCACGTAGAGTTGAGCCATCAATCTGGAATCAAATAGGGTCGAGTGCACGTAAATGGAAGACCCTTGTATGTATTATCCAACCGATTTATAAATTAGACGAATTTCGATGCCGAACCTATTTCGCGTTTATCAAAAGAATCGCTCGGTTTTGATCGATGGAAAAGTTATTTTGCGTCGCGCGACACGTGACAAGTTCCCGGGATGCGAAGGATGATCGCGCAATAATAATCGCAAGGATTCCCGTCGAAAGTCGTTCCTTTGGTTTCAACGCGCGGTTTCGTGGACTGAAAATCGGGTTGGGCTGACCGGGATTCGGCAACCATTTTCGTGCCGACCAGGATCTTTGTTCGCCAGTTCAGGATGCGACGGAAAGAGTTGCTTTTCTTCAAATAAAAAGTGTTAAGATTCAGACGAAGAACTTACCCCAGTTGACTGCCCGGACGAATTACTATCGAGCTCGATGCGGTACGCGAAAGTGCGTATCGCGGCACGGAATACGTTTTCTCACGATTCCACGTCGTAATCTTCGGCGTAATGATCGTAAACGGAATGGAAATATGTGCGAGAGCACACCCGCGCTTTTGCTTTGCGTAGATTTTTTGATGAAATTGTTCGAGGCGCTTTCTTGTAACTTTTATTGTATCATTCATGTTGATTCACAGAAAAAACTACAACGTTAGATAAAAATTGTAACACGGGAATACAAATATTCATATAGATGCCATTTACAGCGAATGCAATTTGTCTTAAAAATATGCCGCGGACCAACCCTGCCGGCTGTCCGGATAGATCGCACATATAGTACATAAGTATCAAAAGAAATAATGCACAAAAAATCATGTTCAACTACATATATAATCATGTATAACAAAACACGTCGTAAACCATTCGTAAACAGTCGCGTACAAAGATCCGCGTGAGAATTTTTACAGGATATCGAAAAGGTTGAGATGTAAAGGGCGAGAAGAGGTAGAGGTAGAGATAAAGAGAGAGGAGATAGAGAGCGCGAGAGAGAGAAAGAGACGTAAGGATAGGTGGAGAGAAATAGAGATAAAAAAGATCAAAGAAAGATTTGGACTAAAGGAATGTTCAGTATACCATTCTGCAATGTGTTATTGCACTTTCCTTCGCTCTGCTGATCCGAAAAAATTCGCCGAACGAAACCAAAGTTGAGATTCTGAAACAACGATCGAGACACGACTATAACCGCTATTTATATTGCACTAGAATTTTCCTTTGCTACCTATAAACTGAATGGCAGTTACACTATGCTGAATCATTCCGCTAGAAAATACTTACGTTAATCTCTACAGTTATGTACAATTTAAAAACGGCTATAACCGCGCTTTTGCTGCTTTATTACAATTATTTATATTCATATATCATTATCCTGTATTTATATATATATAGATATATATACATTTATATATATTTATATATATATTTATAATATACTTTTATCTTCACAATTGTCGTATTGCTTAATACGTGCTTCCAAAACGACGATGCTATATACCTGTATCGCGGCGACGACAGCGACACCTCGCGCGACAATTCGCAACACAAAGTCCTATCTTTGTCAATTTACTCAACTCCCCTCGTTGTTTCTCTTACTATTTATCACTTCTTTCACTTTTTTTCGTGTTTTTTCGGTTTTTTTTTTCATTTTTTTGTAAATTCGTACTAGCCTCTATAGTATTGCTTCGATATGATATGATACAGTCTTTTCACTGATTGTCCATTATCACTACACAAAATGTCGATCGTTCACTGCTCGCATCCGCACTGTGCCAGACATCGTTCATCATTAGGATTAATATCACTTTCCCGCGCGACACGCGTCCACGTCGCGCGTTCATCATCGTTTTACTAACAATTATATATACGCCATTTATTCTATAACTCTTATGTATGTTTCGAATTGTACTTTGCCATATCAATCGATCGACGTTCTGCACAAATTTTGTTTACACTTATTTTTCATCTTTTATTTGTTTTATCTTATCTGCAGGATTTGGTATTAAAAACACCATAGACTGTTATACGAAAATGCAACGTTCTTTGTAACGCAGTTGAATTCGAGTTGCGACGAATGAAGCAAGCGAGTTATCGATCGAAATACGTCTCTCTCTGTAAGTACGTTTGCCGCGAAGGACGAATTTTCACGGGGTTCGCGCTATTTATAAGTATCCTCGAACGAATTGCATCCGCACACCCAATATTCCAAACGAGAAATGAGCGGCATCGATTTGCAATTTAAATTTAGTACGAATTCAAGCTGAAAGGTAATCGAAGACGTTAACGTCATTCTGAAGTCGCACTCGTTCGTCGATGAGATATAATTTACTTAGACGAAAATTCGATTAACCAATACGAGTTAGACTAGCGTTACTAGATGAGAATTAAAAGTGGCCTGTTTCACTTTTGCGCCGAGAATATATTTAAATCGATATCAGGCTCGACCGATAAAAAAACCGATTTTGAGCATTTGTCCCAAAACTTGTGCAGCTTGACGATCACTTGAAATGGTATCCCTATAGCAGACGAAGAGTCCATGTATTATTATTTGGCAAGTCTGCGTTCGTAAGCCTGTGACAACATTTCGCTATTTTGACACGTACCTCCCGTAGTCTAAACCGTTTATAAACCGCATAAATAAATTTTCGCTTTAATCAATCGTGTTTAAGAAGATGGCAAGTGAATAGTGCCGCGAAGATGATCTTTTGGATTTCGAGTTTTCTAGTTGAGTTAATTAGAGTGGTTAAGTTATTGTGATTAGTATAATAAGTACTGTCTTTGAAGTCTTTCTGAAATGGCACTAGATAGTTTGAAGGTGTCATTTAATTATGAATCGACAAACACTGACGGTGAAAATGTATTTTGTGAATGATAAGGTTATTCTTTGTCTATCTAGGCTTACTTCTAAAGTTTGCGAATTCATTTGAGGTTAGTTAGAAAAGTAGAAAATCGCTACATAGTTAGACTACAGTTTGCGTAGTATAAAAATTCAGAGAAGAGAAAAATTTTGACAGTGAATAATGTAAGTTGCTTATTTTTGAAATGATAATTCAAATTTGAAAACTCTTTGCAGCCCCGAGTCCGAGCCGATTCATTATTATTCTTTTTTATTTTTTTTTGCTTCAATTCGATTTAACAAAGATCAAAATATAAACAAACTGAAGTCAGAATAAACTAAGCAGAGTTAATGTAAATGAAATTGAATGGCAAATGAATTGTTCAAATATTGTACTTTAAGCCATCCTGACCATTCCCCGCACTGACAACTTGGCTAACATAATAACAATAACTAAGCTCAAATAAGACTTCAAACACATTGTTCCATCTCAGAAGTGGTACGCACACTGTCAAGCATCGCTTCAAAAACTTGTCCATAATAAATTATGTTAACTCAAAAGAAGCTCATCCTTAATACGTCGTCGAATCTAAGCCGACCCAAAAGACGTCTTCACGCACGCCGTTCCCCAACCTAAAAGTAAAATTGACGAGTGACTTAGGGCCAGCCCTGGTACTCGCCGAGCGGTTCCGGTTTCGGTTCTAGACTAGGTGGGGGGTATAGTCAATTTTGTTGTCACAAGCTACCCTCGGGTCAATGTTGAGCTGCGAATTTCATGCGCTTCTGCTTCTGTCGCTGATTACAGAACCAGACCCTGACGACGTTTTTCTTCAGGTCGAGTTTCTCAGCGATGGCGGCGATTTTTTCACCAGACGGCCTGGGCTGGACCGCGAAGTAGGCCTCGAGGGATCGCTTTTCCGGCGCCGCGATGCTAGTCCTTTTGCGCTTCTTCTCGCCAGCTGGTAGCACCGACGGGGCGTCGGGGTCGCGTCGTTTGTTCTTGGCCTGAGCCTCGGCTTCCTCCAGCCAGGCTTGCAAGATGGGCTTCAGGGCGATCATGTTGTTGTGCGAGAGTGTCAGTGACTCGAAGCGACATATTGTTGACTGCGAAAGTGCGCCGACACCCGGCAATTTGAGGTTTGCCAGCGCTTTGCCGACGTCAGCCTGCGTCACGCCAAGCTTGATACGCCTCTGCTTAAACCGTTCGGCGAAAGCTTCGAGTTCACGGGGGTCGGTGTCTGCGTCCGGGTGAAGACCAGCTGCGGCTGCGGCTGCTGCCGCTGCGGCCATGGCCGGATGGTGGTGTGGATGGGGCACACTGCCGCCGATGTTTCCATGGTGATGGTGGTGACTCATCATACCGTTCATGCCGCCATAAACACTGGGACCGTGGATACCAGTATGGTGTCCTGGGCCACCACCGGCGCCACCTCCTCCGCCACCGCCTCCGCCACCGCCACCGCCACCACCTCCGGCGCTATCCGACATTGGAGTCAACGTGGTCATCGAGTTCGCTGGGTCTAACATGTCCAAACCCTCCATACCAGGATGACTCATCTGTAACCACAAAGTACACGAGGTTTTGAGATTATAACCATAAGATCATTGGCTTCCTTAGCCGTAACTTAAATTAGATTAATTTAAAGTCAGTTTACTTACACTTGTTACATGTAAACTAAGTCCGTACTATGTACATTATTCAGACTATAGTACATAGCTTATACTATATACAAGCTAAAAATATCATAATTATTACAATGCGATGACACCTCGTGTTAGATTGTTTTACATTCCATGTCAATTTAAATCGAATCAGATGTGATGTTACTTGCTTTAATGAGTCATTTTTTAAGCTTTAAAACTGAATTATTTGTTCCAAATCGTTAGACGTGAGTAATTTTTTCGAAAATATATTCGATTGGTTTTTGAATTTGATTATATTTAACTTGACATGGTTACACAAAAACGGTTGAAATTGATCAGTAATAATAAACATTTCCAATTTATATAATGATCTGCATTGTATTAATGTATTATTCAATTCGCGATATCAGATAATATTAATTTCATAAAATGCAGTCAAATAAATTTTTATATCTAAAATGAGTATGTAAATATTAGGTAGTTTAAAAAAACGAAGTCTAGCTTCCATTTTTAATAAGTAAAACTTTTCATTTGTAAGCATAAATTTATTAATCGAAAATTAAAAGTTTATTGTGAGAAATAGTAATAGAGGAAAATATAAGATCGGTCAATAGAATGAAAGTCATTATTTTACTTGCAGAATAAAACTTTATAAATTGTAAAATTACGATGCATTATTCTCGTGTACCATGTATATATGTATACAATTCAACCAATTTTCGTTTACATAATATAATACACGTATAAACGCCCATATATTATTAAATTAATTTGCATTCTAATTTAATTAATATATCTATGTTGTTATAAATTCAAACCATTTTAAAAAATGCATAATTCACTTATAAACAATAATTAAATAACAACAATCCTTCTGTCCTGGTTATTCTAAATTTTTTACTAAACCAGTCTGTAAACAAATTAATTAAAGATCTCGTTTGAGTTCGAATATGGTAATGTTAAATTGAATATAATCAGGTCACATCCGGTTTAATTAAGTTTGAACAAACATAATCACGTTTAACATTATAATAATTATTATGTTGTTTTATTTCGATAAGTACAATTACAGCTACTTTCAATTTATCAAATGTTATTTATCAATCGCAACTGAATTCGATTATGTACTCTTTTTATATCTAATAATGGAGTTTGAATAAATGAACCTGAATTCGAATATTGAACAATAAAAGTAGTTAATTAAAGGAAACTATTAACTTCTGTATTGTTATGGCAAATGAAAATCAAATGATAATGTTCATTTAATCTCGCGTGGTCAATTATGCATCGTCATATATTTAACATTTATTTCGAAACATCAAAAATTAAATCAATTCCCCAAGAACTTATCAGAAAATAATAACCACGTCCATTGTATTATTCATTTTTTGTCTTCATTCACATCTTGTCACAGGCGACTTTTAAACTCTCGAAATTACAAATATCGGCTGGGTGTGTAATAAAATTTTTACATTCTCGCGTGGTCTTTAATTATGGAAACACCGTGTGATTTTTAGACAGAGTCAGCCGCGATGGCAAACATTGAATCGAGTTTAATCATTCAGCAAAAGGAAACAAATCGATAAATTATAATTCAACAAGCACTACAGCGAGTCTTGCTATTCGTATTAATAAAATTTAATCTTGATTTGGCATAAACATTAAATTATAAATAAACGCGCATTTCAAATAAGAAAATGATTAAAATATCAATTTTATCCAGTTTTACTCCTCCATTAAATTGTGATTGCATGAACTGCAGCTAATATCTTGGTTTAATGTTGGACTGTTGTTTGTATCTCATCAGTGCTTGTAGTTTAATAATCGAATTGCTCTTTTCTAGGGCGCTCTTCAGTACGCCCCGCTGCGTTAGACAGTGGCACGCGCCAACCTGCTATAGGGGAGATTATATATCCATACATATGCTCACTCGTTGCTCAGTCAATTAAATTAGTTTACAAGACTGGCCAGTGCTTCTGCATAATCCCTGCTTTATTCGATAGATTAAGATTATGTTCCATGTTATTGAACAATGCTATATGTAATAGGATTGACTCATACTTATTTTCATCTGTGGCTATTATTCTTCATATTTTATTGGAGCAAACTCAAAAGTAAGATTTGATCATATTCTCAATCAATAATTAGAATTATAACTAATCATTGATGCGGCTTTCATGATTATACTGGTTTACTCAATATTCCCTTTATTTTGAATAAAGATAAAATTTGCATGTAATAATTACTTTTTTATACGATTTTAATCAAATATATTAGTGATTGTATATGGTTCTCTAATCAATTACTAATAAATTATTGTGACATTAGTTCAAAACAAATTTAGAAAGAAAACTTTTAGCTTTGTTTTGTTTACGTTCTAAGGAATGAAGTGATGTTCTGTTTAGTTTGTTATGTTATTAGGTCTACAATTTACGTTAATATTCAGGTAAATATATATTCTTAACTAATTTTTATATGATATATCTGCATTTATTTTAATATATAATACAATTTCTACTAAGATTATGCCAATACCAAGTATAATACGTAAAAATGTTGTAAATGTGTGTATTGTAATTGTTTAAACTGAAGCTTAACGTAAATTATTCTTATCAATTAGTATTATTATATGTAAGTTAAACTAAAAAAGAAATAATAATTTATTTTCTCATTACGAAACAATTCATTATTTAAATACACTTTAAATTTTAAGGGTATATCTTAAAATAATATATCTCAATATTCCTTACTATACAGTCATACTTCAAACCAAAAAATTTTGCCAAAAAAATTTATTCTATGAAACTCACGTTTCTGTGTGCCGTTTGCAAATAATTCACATGAAAATACATGTTTAGACATTGTAATCCAACCAGGAATCCATTAAAAGTCATAAGAGATCAATTTTGGCCAAAAAATGAAAATGTTTCAAATTCCTTCAAACAATGCACATGAACTGCCACACTTGTAATAAGCATTAAAATACCCGAAATAGTTAGTTTAAAGTCACTTAAAGTCAAAAATGGCTCGGTTGAAAATTTAATATTTTTCATGAAACTCACGTTTCTGCGTGCCATTTGCAAATAATTCAATTAAATCAATTGAAAATACATGTTTAGACATTGTAATCCAACCAGGAATCCATTAAAAGTCATAAGAGATCGATAGCGAAAAATTAATTTTTGGACATTTTTTGAAAAAATCGAAAGGGGGTAACCTTAAAAAAATGCCAATTTTGGCCAAAAAATGAAAATGTTTCAAATTCCTTCAAACAATTGACATGGACTGCCACACTTGTAATAAGCATTATTCCACTAATTTCACTAATTTATTACTTTAAGAAGTATTATCATTCGTTTTATTCATATTAAAAATAAAATGCTTAATGAAGTATCATTTAATAAGCGTTTATTGAGAATTTATTATTATAAAGCACGCTACAATGCTTACACTTCGTTCGTTTACTTAGTTTTCATGTCGATTTATCTTTACAGAAATAAATACAAGTTAACATGAAGTTAGCAAATATTACTTATTTAGTTTTCAAATTTAATTAAAGGTTGTTGTTAAAGGCTACAATAGCTCAGCTTTGAATGGATTCAGGAGATCGAAAATTCAACTGGTAAGATTACATAAGATAGATATAGTACAAGATATAAAAACGATAAACAATGATAATCCAATTATGATTTCACCATATTTAATAACCAAACATGCTTCAAATGATAGAATTACGTTTAACAAATATTTTAATTACGGATAATATTTGGACAAACACATTTCATTTTATATGAAAATGATTTATATAGAATTCTAAATTAGAATTCAACGATAAATGATTTTTTAAGACATGAATATTATGGAGTATTACTATAATAAAGAAATAATATTTATTAAAAACTCAAACGATTGTCTTCAGCGGTGAGAGCAGACTAAAAAGAGAATAAAATTTAAATAATATATTAATATTTTATCTGTAAAATATAAAAATGGTCTATCTAATATTGATTATTTATGAGATATGAAATTGATAGAATAAAAGATTTATTAATTTTATTTAGGTCGAAAAAATCATAATATCTTAATAGCTATTTATATAACGTTTAAATTAATTTCAATTTAAGAAAAAATCAGATAAACACTTTTTAAATAATAAAATAAAACGATGTTGTCGAATTCTAATTCACTAATAGCTACTCAATAATAAATATCGGTTTTAATATTGCATACCCTATGTCTTTTAAACTATTTTTTTTAAATTCAAATGTTATTTCATTAAAATATTAATTCTACCAGAAATAACTGTTATACTTTTCTGATATAAGTAAAGTTTAATAATTTCATTTACTGTACATTTTCATCAACATTTTCTAAATTTTACTGTTAATAACAATTGTCGCTGAAAATTCTTGTGATGTTTCGTAAATATACATTTTAAATTTAATATTTTTGTCACTATATTCGTATAATTATTTTTCACAGGAAACGATTGCAAAATTCATCTGACTCAAATTGAATATCCATCGTCACCACTGCATGTTTTAATTATAATCACATAAGCCTAAAATTTTATCCATGAAGGTATCTCGTATTAACTCATGTCTCGTTTGTTATTGCAATTATATAAATTTGTGAAAGAAGCAGAAGGATTGATAAAAAATGCATCGACATATTTACACTCAGCATCATTACCGTTCCGTGTTTTGCCGTCTTCCATATATCCATCCGTATATCTAGTACCCCGTATTAAATGTATTGAATAATAAATGCGTTATTCAAGTTACGTTATTCCGGCCGAATTTCTTTTCTCGATGCCGGGCAGTGCCCCAGACGCGGTATACCAAAGGTGAATTCGACATTCGGAGAGTCCCCGAATGGCGTTGTAGTTATGTCGGAATTGCAAAGGGTGTCTTGATGGCAAACACGAAGCGGTCGAGGGGCTCGTTGGAGCCCCGCAGAGAGCTTCGCAATATTTCATCATTATGCTGACACGATGGTAGGGTTAGTCGATTCCCTTACTTTCGCGTCCCCGCCGTCTATCTATCCCACATACGAAACTCGTTACATGCAAGCGTGAACACAACTCATGTCACGCAAACGCAAACGTTATTGAATTCGTCAACGTTGGAAAACAGACTTTATACGACACTTAACGCTTTGCCATCTGTGAGAAGGTCCAGTACCTTTACTTAGGGTCTGTATCAAAATAGTATTTGTTATCAAAACCAATAAATAAAATTAGACGTGATACTTTTTAACGAAAATTACGTAAATTTGCTGAAAAAAATTATGATTTGGAGTCTTCTAATATCGTTTGCAGATGATTGGTATTTGTTCGGATTTATAACTTAGATTTCATTTCGTTTTAAGAATTAATGGTATAGAATAATTTAGCAATTTTATATTATCATCTTCGACTTTTACTTCAATTTGATCACAGTAGAATTCCAGAAATAAGGCGTAATTGATTTATATCGCCATAAGTTGATAAAGACGCCGTTACAGCATTTACGATAATGCGTGTTCGAAAAATCGATTTAGGGTTGCGAGTTTAAAAGATTCTATGACGGAAAATAAAGGCGGTTGAATTCAATGGATTTAACGATTATCGGTGCATTTTCTCATTTGATATATCCCCCAATTTTTCGCGCGCATATGGCATATAAAAAGTCACGGAAAGTGTAGAACCATGAAGTGCTCGAATTTATAGCGAATTTCTCAATTTTTTCCACTAAAAGCTTATTATAAGGTGATTGTTAGTTTTGATGGCCAGAGTATGATTCATTTTTAGTACTGCATTTCGTTTGCAGTTAAAAAGCATTGCAATGAATTAAAAACTATTAATAACTACAATTTTGGACAAAAATAAGACATATAAGTTTTTCGTAATATAAACATTTATTTTATATAAACTTATAACCCAAAAACGTATATGTCGAAGATCCCATAGGTAAGCATAAAATTAAAAATTTGCTCGCATTGCATAGTTTTCGAATTCCGAAATCCAATCTTAACTTTAATTAACCTAGTAGATGTAGAGATGTCACAAATAACCTCGTTATAAATCTAGTTTCTTGGCATTAAATATCAATGCAACTGTGATTCCAAGTGAACCAGCAGGTTTTGAACTTAATAGGAATAGGTAGCAAAATTTCTAATCAACTTGATTTATGTTCGTATCTGCCTGCATCGTTTAC
>JABFQC010004289.1:0-12851 GCA_022817085.1 Psilanteris sp. ZL-2020
TTTATTGACCTTGAGTGTAATAAACTATTCATAGCAGACATTACTGCAGTTAAATGTAATTAGTGTATATTCATATTGTGGTGACAGATATGTCAACATTTATTTATGAATTAAAACCAGGAGAAGCTTTATACATGCATACATACACACACACAGATATCTATATACATAAATCTTTTGAAGAACATATTACCCAGTCACGAGATATATTTAAATCATTCGCAAAGTTACTATTTTAATAAATTCAAATATAAATTTCTAGTTAGCGCTAACTTCTCGATTATATTAATCTTCGTTAATATTAAGCTCACTAAAGTAAATAATAGTAATGCTCAAAAATGAATCTACGTATCAATAACGTTTCTGCTTATTTTGTTAGTTTTTATGAATAATGATCTTTACTGTAAGTTGTTATTATTTTTGAAAGCATTAATGTTTAGCACATATATATTCTACTATTATTACAAAATATTTATTGATATCAAATATAATGAATTAGCGTAGACTTTATGTATACAATTTATAATATTAAAATATTGATCAAGTAAGTACAATGAACTTTTGTTAAGTATAAACGAAATAATGACAACGTAAATTAACAAAAATACCGTAATTAAAATGCAAAATCATTTTATGTTAAATAATAAAACAAACACTGCAATGTTCTGAATTTATAACGAAACTATATATTAAACACTAGTTATTAACTTGTCCAACACTGAACATATAAAGTAGTATAAAAGGTCTAATAATTTTGTAATTTTATAATTTATATGAAATACTGAAAGCTGTTATTACCCGTGTAGAAAAAAAGAAATAGGCCAAGCTTGACCGAAACTTGTCAAAGATTAGCTAATGTTCGTTTGCCAATGTTGACACCAATTTACTCTAGCGCGAGATTGGCGACTGATCTCCGATTGACGTTTGGCCCAGGGATATACAAAGTTTGAAAAACAAACGGCCCAAATTTGGCCCGTATTAGTCAATGCGAGATATATATTATAAAACGTTATTAAATTAAATTCTTCTTATTTTCGCTATTATTCATAAGAAACATGGAATATAATATTTATATAAAATTTTAATAATATTAATAATCAGCATTTAAATATAAAAAATACTATTCTACAATACTAATCGGAACTGAAATACTTGCATACTTTTATAAATTGTACTTCATTTGCCATTCGTATTATTTGTATAATTTTCTAATCGTAATTATGATAACAACGAATAGTAAATTTTTATTTTAAGGATATGTGTAATTCATGAATATAAATAACACGAATTTATCTGTAATAACATATTATATTATTAAATACATATTTTTACACTCGGAAAAATAAAACATGAAAAATTACTGTTTATAACACTAGTTTGGGCCATATGATACAAATCGCCAAAATTTACTGTTTTTAACAATAATATATTATTATAATTCCGTAATTTTCTATGTAAATAACTTGATTTTTTGCTGTTAAAACAGTAAATTTTGACGATTTGTATCATATCGCCCCAAACTAGTATTATGAACAGTAATTTTTCATGTTTTATTTTTCTCATTGTAAGAATGGTCACCCATCCAAGTAACAGTCGTTGTATACGTTGCTTAACTTTTCTCTCGGTTGCGTGCTGCGTTGCTCCTCCCACTATGTGCTGAAATTTCTGAAATAAATTTTGTCGTTTCATCCCATTGTTTGATTATCACTACAAACCAATCTTTGACCAATCTTGGACCAAGCTTCTCCCAAAGTTTCTCAAAGTTTTTCAAAGTTATATTCTTTTCGAAATCTTCGGCCTTGTTGTAACCGATTATTGGCGCAATTTTCACCCAAACCTTAAGCCTATTTTGTTTGCCAATATTGTGCCAAGCGCCGCCCGTGCTTTAAAATTGGTTGTAGATTTTTTTTTACTCGGATAGTTCAATTATATTCCTATATTCGTAATAATTTTTTTCTTTATAATCATAAAACTGATCAATATTTAGAGAGTTCAATGCTAAATCCAATTTCCATTTGAAGAAACAAGGTTATTTGTATTTCTTTTTAATGGAATAGAGGAAAAACGCAATTGTAAAATATACGAATGAAATTTTATTTTGTATTATCATATTTGAATGTTTTTAATGAAAGATTTTCTTGTAAAATCGTATCTTCATTTTTTATTATATATTACACGTAACAATGGACTAAATTAATTATTAATTTCAATAGATATATTACGACAATACGCAGTTTTTAAACAATTTTATATGAATTAATTTAAATTAAATAAAGTAGATCTATAATTTTAATAATCTTTATATTTGTTACATCCCAGAATATCACAAGATGATTATTATATACACAAGTGTTAACACGTTTACTCGATTTGTTTATTTAACATACTAACCATAATATTACATCTAATATAAACGGAATACTTTTAAATTAGAAATATTATTATTGATAATTCAGTTACCACATAATTAATATATGGGCAAGAATCTTGTTACCTATTGTGTACGGGATATTATTTATTTGATTAAGTATGATATATATATAGTCACATGATCCGGTGCTTATTAGGACACCCCACGTTGGAGCGTGCTAACTACGGGACTGCGCGTGCAAAATTTTGAGCTGAGGCCAGAGATGCGATCTGCGGTTGCGTCTCTGGCGAGAATGCGAGGTGATTTTGTCACCCGTTCCCCTTTAAAATTCTAACAAAATTAACGTACGAGTTGGGTCCTAGCATCATCTTGTACTGGTCCATCCAAATAAGCACCATTGTGTCAATGTTTTCCCCAGTGACATCACTTACTATATATATATATATTAGTGCTTATCAGGACATTTTTCTATATTGCCAAGTTGGATAATCGTATTATCTATCACTTTATATATATATATTATTTCTAAAAAGAATATACATATAAATTCTTCATATTGAGTAGTATATTATAAAATTACCGAATTGGTGCAATCAAAATGAAAACCGAGATAACGTAAGTACTTGCAGTGTTCCTTTTTATAAATTATATTGAAATGGCATAAAACTATAACTTTGTATATTATTTTTACTAATTTTCAATTTTACTTTTTTTTAATTTTAGAAACCATCAGAAAATTTGTTAGAATAGAAAATAAGAAATTTTACATTATTACCAGTTATGATATTTTTTTTCTACAGGAATTTTCTAAATATTATTGAAGAGCAATGCAATTTGTTTTTTTCTCAAAGTTTACAATGACATTATAAACGTTTTTTGTTACTACGCAAGATGTAACATATTGAACAAAAAGCGATGAATTGTACATTTTAATTAACATTAATAATATTGAAATAATTAAATACCATTTATACATCATTAAACATTTTCTAAAATAATTCTATATACTAATTAATATTTCCGCTTTTATTCTTAATTAAATCTTAATTAATGTTTTCAATTATTTCAATTATATATTCCTTAATTCGATAGAAATGTTTGCATACCACTGAAATAATTAGACCCTTGAATCATTAAAATATATAATTATTTTATTTCTGAGAATTTGATTATGTGCTCGTAAACTCCCTAATATGATACAAATTTAATGCGAAAAGTAACTCGTATTTAAAGTAAATTATAAATGTTTTCTATTAT
Source organism: Psilanteris sp. ZL-2020 (assembly GCA_022817085.1). Lineage (NCBI taxonomy): Eukaryota > Metazoa > Arthropoda > Insecta > Hymenoptera > Scelionidae > Psilanteris > Psilanteris sp. ZL-2020. The sequence goes on from JABFQC010004289.1 coordinate 3,629, forward strand.
TTTAATCATACTTTATCTAAACAAATATTAATTTTACTATCGTTTCACATAGACTCAATTACGAGTCTCATAATATATAGCACAAGGCATGAAATTGATTCAGAGAAACGTCATGCTGACGTAAAATTAACTCTATACACGTTATTAATGCTAACAAGTGTACATATTTTGATGTCCAAAGTATTATACAAGATTCTTTTAGATTAGAAAATACATAGCATTGGCTTTGACTTAATTCGAAGTAATAAATAAATAGACCAATGAAAAATATTAAATAAATATTGATTAACAAGTTTATTAAATCTATTTTTAGTTTTTACAAATAAAAAAGTGCTATAAAATAGTAATAAAAGATTTCGATATTTTTATTGTTTTTTTATTTTAAATAAATTTTTTAAATATATTTTTTTCTATTATATTTTATTTCAAATTATTATATTTGCGTTAAATAAAACTACAACTTATTGTACATAAAACGAACAAAAGTAATTTTCTTTTTATGTAATGTGAAATTGTTCATATTTATTTTAAGATAATTACTACTAACCATAACATTAAACTCGATTGCAAATAAAATGCGGATCATCATTAGTGATTCCACAACAAGTCGCGGGCGTTATGGGTTTTTCTGTTTCTTAGACGGATTTTGCTTTACAAAAAAATATCAAGTAACCCCTTCCGAGATCAAACATACCATGAAACTTTATTTATGCATATATTACTTTTACTAAGAATGTATCCTTTTTTCACTTAAATATATATAATAATTCAAATATAAATTATTTTTGTCAAATTACAATATCACTAGCACAAACAATTATTATTATTATTTTTTGTACGCTTTCTAGAAATTTTGTTATTATTTTTATTACTAGAAATATTTTCTAGAAAATATGTATACAATAAATTTCCTAATATTTAATCCTTTAAAAAAATGAAGTAAAATGAATTATTCCTTTTCATAGGAAAAAAAAATGCTGCGATTATATAAAATTGAACTCTTTTTGCAAATTTTATCCAAATAAGTTGGCAGCTTATTCGTGCTTGTAACGCATTGTGTTCGAAGTTCAACCAAGTTAAGTAACATAGGGCGTGGTCATGAATAGGTGACTATCAAGAAAAAATTACTGTTGAATCTTTCAAAGGCGCTGTTTAAATTGATTTTTTGTTGCGGATACATGCACAAACGTGAACAAACAGATTCAAATTAACACTTTTACAAATGTCTCTCGACACGAAAAACGAATTCCAAATATTCTAGTTACTGAATGAAATACAATCATTAACGATTATACTCATTTATCTTTTTATTATAGCTTTGATTTTTCAGCAAATGTATGAATGGTAAAAGCATCATATTTAATAAAATTTACGTGACCTTCGGTTCGTTTCCATCAGCATCATCTGCAGCGAAATTATTAATGCCATCTTATGTCTCCTTTTAAACCTCTCTTCTTATATACTAAAAGTTTTATTTCAAACAGGTTTTCATAGAACACATATTTTGTGAAATATTTGCAAATGTCATAGTGAAATGCTCACCTTAAATAAAAAAGTACAACCTTCTTAACCTTCGCGATATTAAAAAAAAAGAAAAACGAGAAAAAAGAAAAAGAAAAAGAAACAAAAAACATCGCGGGTACGTTCTATTTTCCAGAAATTCAAAGTAAAAATCATTATGCTTTTAATCAAATAATGTTTTGCATTTTAAATATTGTATATGTTCAATTTGTTTTTAATTAACGATACGAATGTGTTAAAGGTAAAACGTATAATGTTTATGTGTATACTTAAAATATCAACGATAAAAGTAACTTTCGCACAAAATAACGCGTGCATTTATCTTTTAAATAGTAATTCTGCAACAAAATCTCATTGTCACGCAAACAGCAATCATTCTATCTCACATTTTGCAATCAAAATAATAGCCGACTTTGCAATATAAGACAACCACATCCCCATCAAGCTACCTTTATACGATGGTCATTGCTTTAAATACCGCACGATCGCGCATTTTTACATTTATACGGCACGCATAATCTTATAATAATAAGTATATATATATTCACTTAATGAACATGCAGGTATAATTGCGTTACAATCCTAATCTAATAGATTCATTAACATTGTATCATTAGCATTTGCGCAAAATTGCAGAGCCGTTTAGTAGATTTTAAAATTTATGTGTATATATATAGTCAGTCTGTATAACGTTTTAAAATACAATCCACAACTAATAAAGCGTTTAACAATTTTTTCGATAACATACTCAATAACAAATATTTAATTTGTCAAAATGTACTCCTGCGTAGAAGACAGGCTTTTTTTAAACATTTATTGCAAACAGTACACTTTTAAAAAGACACTTGCGAGCGCGCTTTTCTCACTGCCTCTCTCGCCCCTTTTTTTCCGTTCTTTTCCTAAATTAAAAAGACAAACACAATACCTTTGTAACATATTTTCCACGATAATTCAATCAATTAAATTAATTACAGTAGAAGTCGGCTTGCGATAAAATTGTTATTGATCAAAAACCGTAAAACACTATGTAATTCAATTGCAACAACTATTTGGCCCTTACAAAATTGTCTTGCATTTTATTATACCGGCGCTTAAGAAAATTAAAATTTTATCACTCAGTAAAAACGAATTTCCTTGAACATTGATCAAAAACATTACCGATGATAACATTTCGACATTCCAAGATGAAAAATGTAATAGTACATTTTATTCAACTGAGCCAGTGCGAAAATGTAACTAACTGTAAAAGTGTTACAAAAGAACTTGAATGATTGTTGGAATCACCGCTTTGACAAAGGCATACTGAATTATATTTACAAATCTTTGAAAGAACTGAGAGCTAGAACACACAAAATGTAAAATACGAAAAAGTACGATTTTTATGCCGGGAGTTAATAAAGGATGGCACTATGACTGTACATTCACAATATGCCTCAGGATATCAGAATAAACAGTCACAAGTGTGTATGTTCTGCACATAAAAAATGGCGCCTATGAAAGGAAGGTTGAAGCAGTAACGAAACTATAAAATTGTAACGCGGTTATAAAAAATCAAATTTTAAATTACGCAAAAAGCATTAACGCGAGAGACTTTAGAAGAATTCATTTTGAACGTTTATTGCAAAAAAAGTGGGCCTTCTTTCAACCGCGTTCGCGTTAATATAACGTCGCGTTAACCGACTGGCTAATGTATTATAATAATTTCACTTTAATTATTTAATTGCGATCTTCTGTACGATCATCAAGTGAATTAATTCGGCTAAACCAAGAGGCTCTAATCAATAAAGCGGAACGACGTTGAATCAAATCGCATTAAAAAGAGAATAACTAACTCAAAAACAGAATAACTATGAATGCATAACTATGTATGACGATTATTGCACATGTTAGAAACATTTGCACAAAACTGTGCATACCTGATTACGCTTGCTGATTACTGCACATCTGTACATATGTCAGAACGTCCTTTCATTACTTCGCATAGTTCTAACGTTTGCACGTAACCGCACATACATGAATCATGCACATTTAATCGGTGAATCATCCACATAGTATTCATGGAGCATCTACATATTCCCTACAAATACATGCATTTTTATGTTTAAGAACTTGTTTGGATTCAAAAAACTAATTTTCAGTGACATTTTTTTCGGCAGCGTGCTATAATTGACGGACAATCAATGTTTAATATAAAACATCGTTTATTGATTATTTTAAGTCATCGAGATGCGTTGTTTTATTTCGGAACATATGTATTTTATGCACTAATTTGTTCCACTGACAAAACCAAAATTGATATTCAAAACGCCTCCGTAACGAGGTTATAATATTATTTTATATAAACAAACATATGTGTCTATGCGTTTATTTATTTGATATTTTTTATTTAAGTAATTTAGCATATATATGTATTTTAGAATAAAATGCTGTACAATTAAAAAAAATCGCACGACGACGTATCGAAACAATAAGTGACAAATCCTTTACTATTGTCGTATTCTTAATATGACAATAAATTGGCGGTCGGCCAATTTCACACTTATCAACGTTATTTACTGTACCCACGCTCTTTTCCTATTGCACGAAAAATAATTAATCATATACCGCAATAAAGATATTTTACATTACCAACTTTCGGGCAATAAATCTTGTTTTAATCAATTACTTTCATTTAATGTACAAAATTATGAAAACGTACATTTTTAACTAATGATTTTATATATGTACGTCGCAAGATTTCAGTGGCTGTCCACGCATCCAACCAAATTTGTATACAAATATGCTTGTTTATGTGTGTTTACATATATAGGCCTGTTAAAAATACATCATACATTTTGTTGAACAATTTAATAAAAATACTTCTTTATAAAGCCGTAACTTTGATAAAATGTAAAATAATTTCTCATTTTACGATTTACGTTTCCTTATTTTATTTCAAGTTTTCTGTGAAATACAGAATTTTTATTACTTTATCCCACGTAAACAATATCGTTCGTATCAAAGTTATGCCGAAAACTTGCCAATGATTTACTGAATATTTCATTTTATGTACACGAGCATTCCCCGTAGATTATGTCTTGCTACATATTATTATAAAAATATAATTTTTTTAACCAGAAATGCATGTATGCTTCGGATAACGATGCATTTACTGTAACATGAAAAACATTACAAGTAAAAAATGTATAAGAATATACTGTATCCATAACACACACGATAAATAAAAATTAATTACATATAACGCATTCAGGTGATAAAACATTTCTATTATTAAATTTCACGTTCGTATAAGCGCGAAACAAATGTGTATACGTAATGCTTTAAATAATTATACTTTTATAGTTAATTATTTTTAACATAATTAACTTTGAAGTTGAGCGCAAATACAGTTATGACATATGAAATGTACAATTTTTAACTTCAAAATTAAAACCTCTTTATGCAAACGAAAAATTTTAACTGCGAAAACGTCATTGAACGCAAACGACAATTCATTGGTCATTGAAAATGAATAATAAACAAATGGAAGCAAAATTTCAAGTTACGAAATAAACTTTCGTATAAGTGCGTTTGAATTGATTTTTATTTATTATACATTCATGCATAAAACATAAACGAAATTGTGCACTTGCACGGTACGGAAGCAACGGGTATTCTTCAAAACATCATGAAAAATGTCATAATGACTACAATATTCCTGCAGTTTAGTTATAAAACGAAAGCCCAAGAGTATGAAGCTTATAAAAACTTTGTATATATGTCACGAAAAAACCGTAGATTAGGTAGTAAAACAAGAATAGTTAAATTCGGATTTTAATTCATACATAAATAGCATAAACTTTAATGAATATCGCACAAATCATTCTTTAACGGTTTATTTCGTAATTAGTTTCCGCATTTATTTCCGAAGAAAGTTTAAAAAGGTTTCATTCGAATGATCGCAAAATACGAACGGTTCGTTTTCAAACGGCTAAAACTAATTTGGCTTCAATTATTTGTTATTACAATTGATTCGCAAATATATATATATATATATAAATAAATAACGGAAATTCTTAGATACTCGAACGAAAAATACAAGCAAAGAATTTTAGACACGCGCAAACGCACACATAAATTTATATATAATACGGAATATTGATTTACGAATGTTTTTTTCAAATCAAGAAAGCACTCAAAGTAGCGATGTCGTGCATATCAGAACGTAAATAACAGTTGAGGTGACAGTATAAATGCGATACCTCCGGAATATCTCTCAACGTATTGCGATTATCGACGATGATTGCAGATATATTGTTAATATTCCTACGATATTCTGATTGCCTACAATTTGCCATATGTATATTGAATCCGGTTATTTTCTGAATGTCACACCTATACGTTATATATACAAATATATATATTAATATTATATGTATTTATATATACACCCTTTACGCGCATTAAACGAATTCTTTAAAAATACATTACTATAGTATATACATAATATGCATTTATTTTATATCAATACCATATACGCTTATACAGTATACATAGATAATTGAATTTCTTGTAAGCTTTTAACATGAAGTTATAACATTTCAAAAACTTCACGATACAAGTGAATTATTTGATTTTAACAAACAACATTATAAATTTCAGCGTATACAATTGAATGGGCCAAGTTTTCGTTTCAAATTACGCATTACTTATAATTAAATTAATTATTCAAATGCATATAAACTTTTCCTTAAAAAAAATATAATATTATGGTTTCTATTCTATAATTATTATCTTTACCCGCGCTTGGCAAAGACTGTAATCAAACTATTTGTGTCAGAGAATTGGTCAGATAGTCTTAGTGTATGCAAATGCAGTCGGGAACAACTTTAAAAAGTAGTCTCGTAAATGCTTTGAGTTGTAGAAAACTTGAGATCAAAATTGGTCCGCAACTTACAGATCCTACAACTTGCAAACTATCACATTTCTACTTAATAAATTTTAGATGGAATGTACAAGACTAATAATGTGCCAACGGGTGGTTGCTGTGAATATTTATTTAGAAATATCCACAATGCTATATATATATATTTTTCAGGTTCGCGATCGCAATTTGCAATTATAATGGCACACGATTATTATGAATGAATTTGATTTTGAACAAAGCTCTCTTTTTATGTATATTACTTTCAATACGCAATATATCTATTTTTCATAAACGCGATTCTGCGAAACAAGGTTGCTAATTCCCCAGTGCAAAATATAACATTAAAATATCACGCAAACTGCGATGATTCTCCCTAAGATTCTGCGGTCGAAGTGATCGCAACTTTTGTAATAGAAGCTTTCACCCTTATAACCACGTACAGCCAGATTAGTCTGATTGCGAATTTTCACAACCCCAATATCTTTATATTAGAACATCGGGTGTAAATAATTTAACACGTTACGACAAAATGTATTTGTTTGCGCAATAAACCGTATGACTAATTACTTTGCAACTGTAATCTATTATTCTTTACTTTCATTCTCGTTTTCCTCGATTAAAATTAAACAATTATAAATACTCGCAGTCAAAGATATAGTGCTGGAATTACATTTCTTTGCGCGTAATAAATTTCATTTATTGAAACATATATGTTTTTCGCGCGATTATTTATTCTTTGTATATTCAAATATACAATTATTTTCAGTATTTTTTGCATTTTTGTCATATAAATAAGAAAGAAAAGTATAAAACGGTAGGCAATTATAAACTTTGTTCGTAAAATTATGAACATTCAAATTTTGTATTATACTTTCTTTTGAATATGACAAGACAAGTTAAAAGGCAAACGGTATTTCTCGAATTTTTTTTTTTTTTTTTTTTTGAGAAACAAGGTATATGGCATACGTTCTCAAAAGACAAAAGAATCGAATTTATTAGCTTTTCGTAGTTACTTATTGGTGGAAATGGAAATAGTATCTTCAAAGAAACGCTTTAGACACTTGCAATTTGAGTACTACTATTTTCTACCTCACTTAGTATATTTTATAGTCAGTATAATTACAATTTTAAATAATATTCTATAATATCAATATCAGTATCGATTAGGTATTGTAATGTGTAAACGATATCTTCGGACATTAAAAAGGAGTCGTTATACGAGATGCCCGCCGTATCCTGAGATCCTCACTGAATATCTATAAAATGCAGCAATTTCATAAAGTAATGTTTTCCGTTTATTTTATTTTTTTGTTTCTTTAAAAAAATGTATTAAAGCCAATAGCAACATGTAATTTCCGGGATAATGTTATTTTTTACAAATATTGTAATTAATCGCAAATAAATGTTTAATAAAATTATTATTAATACCAAGTAGTAAATTAATATTGTTGTAATTAGTTGATCAATTCAATTTGTGTAATATCTATTATTATAATGATGTTAATATATCATTATGTATTTTACACTTTTTCGGATCTTTATTATAATGAATTGGAATGGAAAAATATTATTATAATCGCATATCGGGTCAATTTAACTTTCGTTTATTAGTTATGACAAGTGTATATGCTATACGTAATATGCAAATTTCAATACGGATAATCTGGTATAAATATGAGATCAAGAAAATTTTTAATTAATAACGTTTAAACTTTTTAATTTTGGTAACTAAAAGTGAAAGCATTCGTATTCAAATTAATCATAATATTAAAGTTAATTTGAATAATCCATCGATTAACAGTATGCTTTAATTATAAAATAAATCTGGAGTTCGTTGCACTTTTAATATGCATTATTAATTCAAAAATTGTGTTTTGTTTAATAAATTCGTTACACTAAATGTAACATGAATATTAACATTCAGAAACAATCGTAATTACAAAGTCATAACATGAGTATAGATCTTAAATTTGAAATGAAAGGAGTTCTGTAACTTTTACGTTCAAATCATATTACAATTTCATTACAATGATTATATAAGAATAACTATTTGGTGAAATGTCTCACTCTAATAATTGCATGACAATACTCATAGAATAATGCTTGATTATTTGCACTTTAATTTTCGTCTGTGTGAACGAATTTCACTATATTTTATGAATAATTGAGACATCGTATATGTAATTTGTCATTAAGTTTCTCTTCTAACAACTACTATATAAGTAAATGTATATTGTTATGAAAGTAATACTAGAACAATAATAATTGTAATTTATGCAGTCTCAAATAATAATAAATTTTAAAACGTCGAAACATGAAAATCTCAACATCTTTTCGTATTATAATGCGAATCCTTGATATAAATAAGAAAAACATACGAAGAAGCAAAAAATGAACTGGGAAAAAAATAGAAAATAAGAAATATGGGCAAATATGTCAATCGTATAACGTATTTGCCTAATCGGTATGGGAATGGTATGGCTTTTGACCTTATCACCCATATATGGCGTAGGGCCAGAATTTATACCGCTTACATAACGCATCATATCATTGTCGTATCAATACCACATTTTTCCATACTTTTATAGAACGTATTTTACTAAAATTGAATGGAACTAAGAAATCTTCACGGTGCTTTGAGATTTAATAAAAAGTACAATATAAAACTAAAATACACATTTATTTTCTATAAAGTCACACATTTTACGACCTGGACTCAAAACATTTTTTTAAGACTTAATACATTTAATACTTAAAACTGATATATAACAGTGGCGGAAGTAACTAGAACACACC
>JABFQC010004290.1:0-12850 GCA_022817085.1 Psilanteris sp. ZL-2020
ACTATATATAGTTACCTGGATTGATACCTTATTGGATCTTATTGGGATTTAACTGCAATGCACAATTAAATTTTAAGTTTCATAATTTGTTGAATTCAATAACATCCAATTAAAAACTAGAGTATAAGAACAACGATAATATCCAATATAAATTTTTGTTAAAGTATTGGTATTTCCCAACAAGTTGCAATATATTACAATACAAAACTAGTAATTGACAATGTATTGGATAATTCCAATATATAATGTTGATTTGTTATTGGTAAATGGATACATAACCCATTTAATAGATAGTAATTATATTGGATCCGGATATGCTAGGAAGTTGTTCGCATTAATGCAGCATGCATGCCTCTTATATGCGATATCAATACTCTGACACATCTGCAATGTTTATGTGAGCATTATGCGATCATTAATGTTAACATTATGTTAGCATTTTGCTCCCATTAATCTAGAATGAATGTCTAGAATGAATATCGATGAAGGGTCGCGGAAGCAACCCATCGAGCCAAGATTCGACGAGTCGCGACATGACACGCTTTACTGGAGTTTAAAATGTATTCTTGATTAAATCAAGGCCGTAGAAGGAGCGACAACAATCAACCCACAACAGATAATGGTGTAGCAGCGTTGGCGATTATAATCACTTGAAAGGTAACCGTATATTAAAAATGTTATAATATAAATTTAGAAGATTTTTTACAGTTAAGTTCGGCATTCGTATTAATTGATGATTTATGTGCTTAGTTTTTAAAGATATTTTGTATGTTATATATATATTTGTTTGATAACAAGTTCTAAGTACCATACTAATATCAAATCAGTATATTAGTAGAATTTGCACAATATGAAAAAGTTAAGCATTCAAATTTACTTTCAATTGCTTTTGACTTGAGCTCAAAGGTGCAATTAATGTCTGCATTGTACAAGCATATAAAGATAGAATAATGCAACATAAATGTGAATATTATGTTAACATCCCTAAGAACACATGAACTTAAATCTACTTTCAATAAACCTTCTAAAGGTTGATAGAACATTTATCTACCTTACTCAAACGTTCAGTGTTGTTGGGGATTCTTGCTAACACTCTTGCTCTTGTTAACATTCTATTATTAAAGAAATAGTAACGTATAAAATATCTCTAACTTGTTGGCTGCATATATTTCTTCCTATATTTTGGAAATGTCCTCAAAATATTAATCGATATACAACCCGGATTATATTTAATTAATGTACAAACATTTCGAATTAAAATATTTTAAGATATCAGGTATATTATATGCTCTGATATGGATAATACGGGTTCCATCACATTACAAATCTGAAAAAATACGTGTAAAAATTGGTGAAAAGTCAAAATCATCGGTCTAAAATACTCATATGAAATCACGTATGAAAATATGTACGAAAATACGTATGAATTTGTCATATGAAAAAACGTGTTCACAAAGCGAGACCATTTCCGTACACGAATGGACTTTTGGTAGTTTTGAAGACCGTCACCGAAACTACCAGAACTAATGTACGCAGTGGTAGTTTTAGGATATTTTTCACTTATTTTACACCGTTGCCAGATTTATGCGTCCTCATAACGACCGTTTGCACTATATAATATATAGTATATTATATATATTGTTCCGTTCAACATTCCATGTATAATCGATATATTTGTCTGTTTATAGATATATAGCATAAATTATATTCATAATGGGTAAAATACAAATAATGAACATATATATTTTTTATATAACATTTATTAATGCAAATCAATAACAATCGACAGTGAAAAAAAATGTACAAGAGATTATTACAAAATTTTTTTGTATAATATAAAATGTAAAATGAAGTCACAATTCCATGCCAATTAATAATACATTTCATATAAAAATTTATTATTGTAGTTAATGTTTAAAATGTTAAGTCATGATTAATTAAAGATTTTCGAAGCTTAAAATATATGATCTAATAATATAAATCTAAGAAAAAAAAACAAATAAATTACGTACATCACAATTGTAAAAATATAAAGCTTTACATTTCAGGCTCTGTATTTTTCACATGACGCAAATAAAAGGTGACTTTTACTTGTTCAATGTGCTTACATAAATTTAACGCGTCATTTTGATTTAATTTCATATGTTCAACAAGTGTTGGTAAATTGAGCAAAAGAAATGCCATCCCATCAATTTCCTCCTTTTTAACAGCATCAGCCACATCTTTACAATCAGTTGTTTTTCTTAGAAAATTATAAACTTCATCTACACTCCAAAACAAAGGATTTGAATCCAACTGAATCATGTTTGAACTTCTTTGTCTTTTACGAATAGACGTATATTCTGACTCAATTGAATCCATACATTCTGTCGACTCTATCTCTTTTGTTGACTCTGGTTCTCTTTTCCGTTTAGTATATTTTATTGTTTTAGGGCTATTATTGCCTTTCAAACTAGTTGATTTCGTGCTTGAACTATCACTCTTATCTTTCTTTTTCAGTTTATTTCCCCTATCGTTATTGGAGCCATCCGAAGTATCACTTGTAATTATATCTGTTTTAATTTTATTTGAATTGTTTAATAGCTTCTTTTTCTTAGGTTTTTTTGTTTTTTTAACTTTACTTTTTACAGAAGCATCAGACGTTGAAGATTCATCTTCGCGTTCACCAGGTTCTGCTAATGTTGAAACGTTTTTATCTTTATTAGGTTGTCGTCCACGCTTTCTGACCCATTTTCCTCGTCCTCTCACTAAAATTAAAAATAAAGAATAAAATATCTTATTGTTTACAATATTACAAAAGTATATACAATAAGTATAAATTGAATTTATAATAAATGGATAATATTATTTTTTTTATTTATATAACATACATTAATACTTACACTTTCTACATTTTTCAGGACATTGATCATCTTCAGTCATAATTGTAGGTCCAAATAAATTAGGGCAAACCATGATTTTTTTGCATATGGTACGACAGAAATTCTCCACTTTGCTAGAATCATTGACTACAGCTACACTTGCATGATACCTGCTATTTTTCATTTTTACTTTGAGCATTTCTACATTGTAGCCAGGATCTATTGGTGTATCACACTGTAAAACTTTCAGTACTCTAGCACTATTATAGCCTATGGATACTATCATTGTCAAAACCTCTTTTAATACTAAATCAACTGGACCAGGACCAACTGACTTTGGAAGCGTTGTAAGTTTACTTTTAGAAATCATTGGACCAGTGGAACATCGTGAATTGAAGTATATTTTCGTTAAATTAGTAACATTATTTGATTCCATTACACTTTGAACAACTTCTTTGGAAGAGTTTTGTTTTCGGAGTAAATCGTTATAATCCTTTGGCAGTCTTAAAGGGTATTGATTAGCTTCGCACCACCCAACAGGAAATATTGTAGGGGAATGTATGTGAATAATGTGTTCTGGTCGATTATCTTCACTATCAAGTTTTAAAAATATTAAATCATTTAAAATTTTAGAAATATGAGCTGCACATATATGTGATTCATTTAAAGGATCTACAGCTTCTAATCTCATGTTATGTGTATAACCATTATCTAGTGCATTCTCTCTGATATAAAAAAGAGTTTCATTTGCAGCTTTTGCATTAGTCTTATTTAAATAACTATTCCAATCAAAATATTCATTATTATTATTTGTCCATCCTGTAGGTAGTATCAATCTGTTGAATAAATATAAAACATTTAAATAAATACCAGTATTTTCATTCTTTGATTTTTCAAAAATGCAAATAATAAAAAGTGAAAATATAATCTAACATTAAAATAATAGTAATAATACAAAACAAAAATATGACTTACTTTATATCATTTTGTTTAGCCCAATTTATAGGAAAAATATATGGGTGATCAAATGTACACAGCCATGTTTTACTAATATCGATACATCGATTATCATTATTAGTATCAACTTTCATAGATTCATCTATTGATACCAAAAAATATTTATCATCTAAAACGTTAGTTACAGTAGCGGGGTGAATATCTGTATAGTTGTATGGAGACAATGCTTCCAGCTTCATGCCAAGTTTGAAATTATGTTTAGAGGTAGTTCCTTTCTTGTTAAATAAATTATTATTTGTTCTATTGCTAAGCAAATAAGATTTAACAAAATCAATCCATTCATCCGAACTATGATTATTTTTTATAGACGAAGGAGGGTCTAAGAACCATGGAGAGGAGCACTTTTTTACAAATCCATAATCATGAATTAATTCTGAAGTGCAAAATATCCAAAAATCTTTCACTGGAGATCCTGGTGTATCATAACTTAATAAAAGCCTTCCACCAATATTTTTTACAATCTGAAATACGAAAAATAGAAATTAGGTCATAATATTGTTTAAAATATCTAACAATTTTCTAGTAATACATATAATTAATACTGTATGATTAACAAATAGGAACATAAATAAAATACATAAAAATAAACATATTAAAATAACGTTAAAAGAAATATTTGTATTATTATTGTTAATATGAGTTTATAAAATTGTTTAAATTATTACCGTTGCCATCCATAACCTGTAAGGACTTAATGGATCACCGATTTCAACTTTCATGCCTTGCTTAATTCTGGTCATCATATTTATACTTTCCTGTAAATATGTATAATTTAATAAAATTAAACGCTTATAAGATAAAAATGATTGATTAAAATTTTTTATAATTTTCAACTTACGCCTTGTAACATATTACATGGAACTGAAATTGCAGTTTGGACAAAAAATTCTAATTTGTCAAGGCTACTGCTCTTTATAATGCAATTTGTTGGCGGAGTTAAAATTTTATTATTCTTATAACACCAACCAAGTTCATGACCAACTTCTTTGGTCAAATTAAACCATATCTTTTTTGACTTATCTTCACATCCAAAATATTGAAGTTCTAACAATGGTCCACAAACCATTGTTACTTTAGCTACCCAGTATGATTCTTCTGAATTATTTTCACTTTTTATTGGGATTTCTAGAGCCATACCTGGACATATGTCATTTTGAATAACTTCTTCTACATGAGGAAACATTATACCAGGAACTGGCTCACTCCCTGTAACTTCAAGGTACTGGGACCATAAAAACTCTTCTGCTGTAATTAAAATATATATATAATTATTATTATAGTTAAAATTCTAAATTATTTTTGAAAATATATTTAATATCTAATTTCATAATTATTATAAAAATATAAATAAATAAAATAAATAAATAATAATATTTCAAATTGATAAATTGTAAAAATTCATCATTCATTTATTCTACAAACATAAATTACAATAATACTACCCATAAGTAAAACTTATTGTTGTTTATTTTAAATAAATATTTATATATATATTAATAAATAATTAACAACTAAATTGTTAGAATATATTTATATAAACAGGAAAATAAATTTGTTCACAGTGATTCTGTTAGTAAATTAATTTCATAAAACATTGTTTCCCAATTAGATATTAAAAATAAAAGAAAAATATACAAATTCTGATATATTAAATTTTAGTTAGTATAATTAACTTTATTATTATGAAATTAATTATTTATTTAAAAAATATTTATTAACAATTACAGTATACAATAAATATATACATATTAAACCAAATATATTTCCTGATATTATATTGTATTGTAAATAATATTGAAATTAATAATAAATCATAATAATATAATGTATGTTCATAATATTATACATGATTAAACAATACTATTAAATTAAATTATTATGTATATTAAATTATATTTCTAACCCTAAAGTTAATGAAATATATAAGAATGCATATAGTTAACATATTTAATTAAAAACAAAAAAATAAATAACAAATCAAATGTAATAATATAAACTCTTTGTTTAATAACATTTTATATAATTAAATTACTTTTATTTTATATTATTCATAATTATTAAAATATAATTTATTTTTAAATTAAAACTTTTAAAGTTTACTTTATATTATAAATTATTTTATTTAAATGCTAATAGTATGAACAATTAAATAAACTTTTTTTTATTACTAAAAATCTTGTTTTACTATTATTCTAAATATATTTTTCTAATTAATTATATATATATATCTAACTACTACATAGATGTATAGACAACTGTAAGGACCACGCATTTGTCAACTATTTAATTTAATCAATACATGTGTCTATATAATATACATATATATAAATTATAATAAATAAATTAATTAAAACAATATTAACATTTAATGTTTGTTAAGAAATAAATTGTAAAAACTTATATTTAGCACATTATTATCTGATTAAGTAATTAGGGGTTATAAAATTAATTTTAATTAATTTAATATAATTAAAATATATGCATAACACTGCAATAATCTTAATAAGAAATGTAATCTGATTTCGTAAATATATATACATATGCATATATATATTTATATATAAATTTGTATACAATAAAAATTCCATAATACGTATATTATGTAAAATAAAAAAGTAAGTATTTATTTTAATACTTTAATATTATTAAATGAAAAAATAAATTACTCATATAAATATATACGTGATAAATAATAAACAGGTAATAGTATACCAATAAAAAAACAAATAAAGTGACTCTTTAACGAATAGTTTCATAAGCAAATATAAATTTAAAATGTTTAATTTTATAATAAAAAATTATTAATACATTTTTAATCCAAATATGAATAAATAACCGCATCCGATGGTCAATTTACGTTATGCATAATTATAATTTGTTAAAATAATATTCATGCTCACCTTTGTCAATCATGTTGTCTGTTTAAAATAAATGTTTATTATAATAATGACTCTCTTCGGAGTACAAATAGTACAATGTTCCATATAGCCAATAGATTTACTTTTTTGAAGCGACGCTAACGCCTCTTCAGCTGTTTAGATGTAAACGAACAAATAATTAGACACGAGGTACATTTGAATTTAGTTTAATTATCATCTATTACACAGTCACAAAAAACTCAATAATATAATAAATTTATAAACGAGAAAAGAATGTTGGACTACAACATTTTTATTTTTATTTTATTTATGTTAGAATAAAATTGTTTAGAATATGTTTAATATGAAGACATTTAATAATTTAAATTTTATCTCATAAATTTATATCTTATGTTAAATTAATATTTGGTTAAAAAATTTTTATTAATAATTGAAAATACAAAATTAGTATCGAGTAGTATATTAGTAGTATCGTTAAATAATTAAGTTTGATTACACACGTACAAAGATCATATTATTATTATTGATATTATTATAATACTGAAATTAATTTTGTTTGTTTTTATTAAATTTTATCTTTCTCAAAAAAAGTTAATTTTAAATTAAAATTAATCAGTACTATGATAAACTTAACTTTTTTAGAAAGATTATTATTATTTGGAATGTTGCTGCAACGTTACAGCAACTTCGCTTTTCGGCATAGGGAATTTATGCTCGATCTAATATATTAAGTATAAAATTATTATTTATTTTATATATTAAAAACAACTAATTGAATTTTAGTGAATTATATAACTTTTACACATAATATACTTTTAAATTTATTTTATATAATTAAAAATAATAATAATTAATTTTACATGTAGATATATAGGTATATTTATTATTACCTCTACAGAAATGCAACGTTGCAGCAACGTGGCATTAATGCAGAAACGTGGCACGAATGTTTAAGCAATGTAGCATGAACGTTGCAGCAACGTTTATGTAACATTTATATGCAATGATTATTCAACGATTTACTTTTGGCGTGTTTCGAAAACAAACATTTTTTTATTATTAATAAAAGACGGACAATATATATTAAAAAAAAATTAAAAGAAATTTACACTAGACACCCAAATAGAGAAAATCCTCATTTGGTACAGATATGTTACCAAATTGCAATTAGAACAATTTTAGTGTAAAAGAAGCGATAAAAAATATACGAAATATTACATAAATATTCAATTACAGTAATATTTTTGTACCAATTGAATCCTAAATTTAGATCGATATTATACCATTTTAGTAGTATAAGAATCCTAAGAATACACTAAATAAACAAATATTAATTTTAATCTACTCTCTGTTCTAATTTTGTTTAATCTAAACTGAATTTATGTAAAATTTGTATTATAAAAGTCTGTATTATAAAAATCCGGCGTAAGAATATTAATTATTACATTATTATAAATTTTTTATTAAAATAATATAAATATTTTATTTAACACAAGGACAATTAAATAGCCAATAATAAACTATAGCGATTATAAAAAAAGACTATATACATAATTGAATAATTTAATTACATATTAAATAAATTGGTAGAGTTTACAACAAATTAATTTAATTTAATAATTAATTAAATAAAATATAATTTTAATTAATATTAATTAATTTTCTAGATTTATTTGAAATAAATTTAGAACATACTGAGAAAAATTTCACTTGTAATATGGATATAAAATCGTTCTTGTCAAAGGTAATCCTGTCAAAGCAAACTGTTTTTATTGTCATGTATAAGAAAATTTTCTTGTACCCATTAACGTAAGTTATGTAAAATATGTATTATTTAGCTAATTTCTATGTAGCTTGCTGCAATTTGGAATATATTTCAACCCCAGTAGATAAAAATCTTTAGAAAATTATAGAAATATTTGAATTGCATATGGATTTGAAAAATCTTTCGTTCCTAATCTTAAAGTAGATATCACAGAAATGAATGATTTTAAAAGAATTTAATGAATATTATTGAATCTTTTTTTTTATTGAAATTCCATTTGATAAGTATATTTACTCAGTCTCACTTTCTAATCTTTTTAACGCTTTTCACCGATGTATATTTGAAATATCGATGGAAACAAAGACTTTTTCAAATTTTAAATGATTTTTCAAAGTAATCTATAATTTTCTAAAAATATATTTCTACTGGGACGTATTATAAATGTAGCATCTACATATTTCTACCTAATTTCTACCTTAAGCCTTTTCTGTTCTATTGGGGTTATAGTGTAAAATGATTGACATTAGAACGTAAACATTACATTATAAATTCAGTTTAAATTTTTAAACAGTGATTTTCATTATCTATCATTATACATAAAACTATTGATTACAAAGATGGAAAAAAATAATACTGAAATAAATATTTAACAAATAGAATATTTTATAATATAATACTATAACAAAATATAATGCAATAATATAATAGTATAATTCAGCGCCTTAAAATTACAGTAAGAAATAATAATAACAATAAATTTAAAAAATATTTTAAATTTTGTAATTTTTTCAATGTAATCATTATATATAATTTTATTCTAAAGTACACCAGAATTATAACGCAATTATAACATTAAATGATTATATAACGTCCATCTTTGGGGTTACTATCCCAGATAGCAAAATTTGAAAAAATGTAAGCATTATGATCGCATAATGCTAACATTTTACTTGCATTCATGCTCGCATAATGCTAACATAAACGTTGCAGATGTGTCAGAGTATTAATCGCATTATGCTAGCACGCTTCATTAATGCGAACAACTTGCTATCATTATGCTTGCATTGGTAAGCATTGGCATCACATGCTAACATAAACCTAACATTATGCGAGTATTAATGATCGAACATTAAATGCTAGTAAAATGATCGAGCATGCAATGCTATCTGGGATGTTTTTCCTGTAACGGTCCTGAAAACACATTTTGATCAAATTTTGCGTTGCGTAGTATTCACATTTTAACAAAATGTTAAAATGTTATGCTTTCAGACAATCAAACCTCTGATAATATTAAAATTAATACATTTTATTAGGTAATATTAATTATATAATACAGTAGTAGATAATAAAAATGAAAATTTTAAATTAAAAGAATAACTCACAAATTTTTTACTATAATATATTATTATTATGCAAAACAATTTTGTTACAATTTTTAAAACAATATAGGTATTTAAGATTAATTTTAGATTGAAAACATTAATAATTAAATTTATCAACTTCATATATATATCTATTATAATTTAAGTTTAAAAATGATTAATTAAATTTTGAATAAATATGCGGTCGCTGAACAACGCAAAATTTGATCAAATCATTTGCGCGCAGCAGTATTTTAAGGGGGTTACTAGCAATTTTTCTTTGTGCATTATCAAGTAGCATACATATCTTTGGTCAAAAAGATATAATGCGTTAAAATTCACTACATATTCTTTTTTTAAAAATAACCGTAATTATCAAAATATTCATGTTTTGTTATATTTTGAATAATTAAAAATCTCTGAATAACTTACCGAACATTATAGTTTTAACAAATTGAATTACGTTAACTAAAAATCTTTGAACAAACCTTCTAGATCAGGAATCTCGAAAACATCATAAGAAGCGGTCCTTAATTGAAGCTGTCTTACGTAGCCAACGTTTATGAAAACGATTTACATACACTTTATGGCCGTGTTTTTAATTGTACTGAAAACACTGTCAGCAATAAAGCTATCTTCATTTAACTTGTTTAGGCATATAATTTCATCTTTTACTAAAAGTTTACTGCCAGTAAATTCAGTACAATTGAAAACGCCCCTTATATATCAAAGTATTTCCTCATTGTCCTGTATAATTTGTGTAAATCATTTAAATTAATTATTTACATAAAATTGAAATAATTCTAAATATCAGAGATTTTTTTAAAATTTTATTATTTTTATAATATGACTTGTTTATATCGTCAAGTTATAAGCATATTCATTATGCTTTTCTACACTGAGAAAAAATTACTTAGTAAGATCTACTGAAAAGTTTAGTTAAACCAGTATCCTAACCGTCAAATTCAATTAAATTAACTGTGAGATTCAATTTTGGTTAAAATAACTATAATTTTAAGTTTTAATTTTAATTTTAAGCCAAAACCTACATTTTTAACTGAAACAATTGAAAAATTCAGTAAAATTGCCAAAATTTGTTATTCAAGTATATATAATAATTAGCTGCCATATTCTATAAAAATATCTAATCTCTTCAGTTGGACTAAGTAATTATTTTTAGTCATAGCTATAAATTACTGAAAATTCAGTTAATTTTACTGAATATACTATTTTTTCTCTGAGTGTATATATCCCTCACAGAAAATACTCTCAACTTGATCATTATTCCGTACGCTCAAGTTAATATTATGCTATGAGAATATTAATTCTATGTTGAATGAAAAAAATTTGTTTGTCTCTATACAAAATATTACTGTGCGTGTAATTCTCTATCTGCTACCCCAGTAGCAGATTTAGAGTTAATAAGAATTTAAATTGTATATAAAATGGACACAAGTACAATTCGGATAAAAATTAGAAATTAGAATACAAGTCAGCTTATAATAATATTGATGAAGGGTCGCGGAAGCAACCCATTGAGCCAAGGTTCGACGAGTCGCAACATGACACGCTTTACTGGAGTTTAAAATGTATTCTTGATTAAATCAAGGCCGTAGAAGGAGCGACAACAATCAACCCCACAACAGATAATGGTGTAGCAGCGTTGGCGATGATAATCACTTGAAAGGTAACCGTACATTAAAAATGTTATAATATAAATATAGAAGATTTTTTACAGTTAAGTTCGGCATTCGTATTAATTGGTGATTTATGTGCTTAGTTTTTAAAGATATTTTGTATGTTATATATATATTTGTTTGATAACAAGTTCTACGTACCATACTAATATCAAACCAGTATATTATTAGAATTTGCACAATATGAAAAAGTTAAGCATTCAAATTTACTTTCAATTGTTTTTGACTTGAGCTCAAAGGTGCAATTAATGTCTGCATTGTACGAGCATATAAAGATAGAATAATGCAGCATAAATGTGAACATTATGTTAACACTCTTGCTAATATTCTTGCTCTTATTAACATTCTATTATTAAAGAAATAGTAACGTATAAAATATCTCTAACTTGTTGGCTGCATATATTTCTTCCTATATTTTGGAAATGTCCTAAAAATATTAATCGATATACAACCCGGATTATATTTAATTAATGTACAAACATTTCGAATTAAAATATTTTAAGATATCAGGTATATTATATGCTCTGATATGGATAATACAAATTGTACAGATTGTACAAATTGGTGAAAAGTCAAAATCATCGGTCTAAAATACTGTCCCAAATCCTGCATTAAAATTTTTTTTATAATTTAAATATACTTAATTAGTTGCATACTTTTAATTGTGTTATTATAAGCTTTAATTTATTAACATAAACACTTATACCTAAAAAATTCAATAGAATTGTAATTTTAAAAAAATAAAGAGACACCGCTCCGCTTGACATTATGGTAGTCTTATATTATCTAATCAGTCACGAGGTTAGACTTCACTGAAGGTTATGAGTTCGGTCACCGCGAATTTTGTTTTTTATTTATTTATTTTCTCTAGCACGTACTAGCATAATGCTAGTAATACTCTGATGCATCTGCAACATTTATGTTAGCATTATGCGAGCATTAATGCAACCAAAATGCGTTAGCATTGTACAAGAATCATGGTTATTGCATTTTTTTAAATTTTGCTATCTAGGAAGTAATTTTTTCTATTATGACCTACTTAACTGAAACTCAGTTAAATTTATACTAAACATATTGTTTCTTTTTTTAATATAGTTTTTCGATTTTATTTTATCATTTCGACATCATAGCAATACCAAAATGGTACACAGAAAAAAGTAGGGTTGTCTGAAACAGCGAATATATCAACGGTAAATATAATTGTCTAAATTTGTCAATAATGTTGTCAACCTTTAACCTTAAATTGTCTTATTCAACATCTTTATTGTCA
>JABFQC010004291.1:0-12847 GCA_022817085.1 Psilanteris sp. ZL-2020
GTTCAGTAGATCTTACTAAGTAATCTTTTCTCCGTGTATAGTAAAATTTGAGATTATTATTTGTGTTATAAAATAAAGAGGCATCTTCACACTTTTTAGCCGCATCATATAATAACCTAAGCAGAAGTTTCTGAAGTAACTCGTGACTTACTAGAAGTTATATATACAAATTCTCTAGCAACTCACGAGATACGAATTTCAATTCGGGTTGTTTTTGAATCGTACATAGAGAAAACATTAAAACCTACTGAAAAGTTTAGTTAGACCATTATCATAACCGTCAAATTAAGTTAGATTAACTGTGAGATTCAGTTTTGGTTAAAATAACTATAATTTTAAGTTGTAACCCAGGCGAAAAAAATCCAAGAGGGAATCCCAAATAGGAATCCAGATAGGATCCCAATTGGGAAACCAGAAAGGAATTTGGTCAAGAATCCAGAAAGGAAATAAAAATTGTTATTAAAATGAAAAAAACACTCAAGTTTCAACAAGAATCGAACTCTGGAGCTGCCACGTACACACCCAAGTCCGTAACCGCACGGCCACGGCGACTATGTGAACAATAAATGAGTGTGAAAATTTGGGACTCCTAAACCCTCTGATAGTCATTCTCAAAAAACAAATTTTTATTTCCTTTCTAGATTCCTGACCAAATTCCTTTCTGGTTTCCCGATTGGGATCCTATCTGGTTTCCTATTTGGAATTACCTTCTGAATTTTTTCACCTGGGAATGCAGCCAAAACTGATATTTTTAACTGAAACAATTGAAGTATTCAGTAAAATAGACTGAGTTTGTTAATTCAAGTATCATAATTGGCTGCCATAATCTATAAAAATATCTAATCTTTGCAATTGGATCAACTAATTATTTCCAGTCATGGCCTGCGTTACTGAAAACTTCAGTTAAATTTACTGAATATACTATTTTTTCTCTGACCGTACAGTGATTCGTCAGTCACTCTGATACTGCATTGTAACATTCTTCCCCGCGTATCCCATAGGAATACTCACCGAATATTGGTATAATGACGTACGAGATCGCAACAAACTGCATCACCAAAATAAATGCCAAACAACAGGAGTAAGAAAAGCTGTCGCACTTCTTAAGCAATCGCAACTGCGCGTCGGTATAACGCTTGTTCGACAGGGATGTCTTAATGAAATGCACCAGTTCAATTACTTCGTGTCGTAAATGAATGAACGACAGCAGTGATAACAATTCCGAATAGACGGGAGAGGCCGCCGGTGTGCTGTAAGATATAGACTGCGAAAACAGCCGAAAATACAAAATTGTTTAGCGGCGACGCAATTGTCAAATCAACTACAATTCGCAGGATAATGAGGCGGAAATGAAAAGAAATCTACGAGCAATCGTCGCGTCTGCGGATTCGGAGCTTCGGATTGAAATCGCACCCAATCACCCATCGATTGAACCGAACCCAACGCTATGATTATTCGAAACCATTAATAAAGTTAATTAATGGTGCGCAATGCCAACACGCGTGATATGATTCTTACGTCGATGCTTGCTACTTGGAGAGAGCAGTACACGTCGTATGTCTCGAAGCAAAATGCTGTTAGCATAATCATAACAATAGCAGTCAAACGTATCGGCGACGAAACTTTATTATTAGTTGGCCACAGTCCAATCATCTTCATTAATATCCGTAATAATCGGTACGATTCGTAGCTGTACAAATCGTTATCCTTCATGATGTTTTTTTTTACATTTACCATGAATTCTGGTCTAAGAATTAAGTATTGAAAAATACAAATTACTGTATATTAACTTAAAGACCATCAATCAACGTTCTCGATTTCGGTCAAAGTATTTTTCAATACTTGTGTACAATGATATAATAACGTCATTTTTACTCATTAATAACCTTCGCAACCTTGTCATTAGGCGATGAATAAGTAATGATTACTCAATACTTGTGACATAATAGATGATTTTTTTTTTCTAAAAAAAAGGGGAAGCGGCTTGTAATTAGTTTTAATGATACAGGTGATATGATAGCGAGAGTATGACATTAAGCACCTCTTCTTTGAATTCGCTGTACAAAAGCTCGTCTAAGTGTCCTGATCCTTCTGATGTGACGTTGACGGGTAAATTTAGAATGAATGCTGGGATATAGGATTCTATATGAGTTTAATTTATACGCAATACTATTGTATCTGCGGATCGCATATACACGTAAACAAATTTTATATTATATATAAATTACCATACTTCTAGAATTTTAAGAATATCTCAATTAATGTTACGCAAATTCCTTTATAGCCAATTTTCTTATTACATAGTAAAAATTACATAGTAATTTTTGTAAACGATATTGTAGTATGTAAGACATTTATAATATATTTTATAATATATTTTACAGCAAATGGTACCACACGGTGTTAGAAAAGTTGTTTCAGGAGTATATAGTAATTTTCAAAATGGTTGTTTTTATATGTTTGAAAGTCCGTATATATACTGTTAGGATGCCTAGCCAACCAGATTCAATTAATTGAAATTAATTGTATTTTATGTCTCACAGTAATTATAAAAATACAATTTCATTTAATACAATTTATTACAGTCATCGAAAAATGTGAAATTTATAGTACCTTGCAGTGTAAAAACAAAATTTTATTATTTCCTACGTATTTATTTTAATTAGAAATATATTTAAATTATAGTTTGAATATGTAATAAATAGCGAAATTTCCATACAATTTAAAAAATGATTAAATTCAAAAAAATTTTGTTTGAACAATAAAACACAATTTAATGCATTATAATATTTATAATTCATTTTTAAATTGTAAATTTTCCCATTTATTGAAACTTGATTATATTATATAATAACTTGATTATTAAACAAAATTTGAGAACATATATTTTAATAGTATTTAATTGATTTTCATTTGATTGAATTGAATCTAGTTTTCTGGATGGTCCTTCAAGAGGACTTTTTTAATTAATACTACAAAAATTACTATACTTTGTTGCAAATATTGTTACAAAATTTATCTAATTTGTCTTCACTGGGGAAAAAGTTTCATCAAAAATTATTATACGTACGACAACGTGGACCTAAAGACAATATATTTCATCATTTGATAGAATTTATGAACAAAAATATCATGCAACTGGAAATCATTACCATACTTTTCGGGAAAAATTCTAATACTTCTAATATTTACACACTGATAATTAAATAAATAAATGTTCCTTATGTCAGATAATAGTAAAATTACTTAAAACTACATTAATTTTTATGGGAACTTTTTTCTCATTGTATAAAATTTTGTATTATACAAATATTTCTTTGCGAATCCCAGCAATGTCATAATTATAGTTAATTTTAACACAACATGTACTACACTGAGAGAAATATCTAACATTTAAAGCACGGTATAATATGATTCTATAATAGATTGTTAATTTGATCTTATTTAACATGTCCTTCTAATGAAACTTGGTAGGCATGAAATATATACATGAACAAACACCGACTATCTCATAAATCTGCAAAATTCTGAACATAATGATTATTTTTAAAATTATGTTACGTCAGTGAAACATATCTGCAACAAAAATTCACGTCACGTTTTTCAAAAAAATGTGTACGTGTTTATTAAAATTAACTGAATAAACATTTTCTCCCATTCATAGCGCACACCGACTATCTCCACAATTATTAAAATTCACTTTTATTATTAACAACATTGAAAAAACACTAATTCTAGGGATATTTAGTCTGTAACACACCCTTAAAACACGTTTTTATTGTTCGATTTAGATACTTAATTCGTATAACATATCTAATGCTTATCATTTTATACACTTTTAGAACGAAATTGCTCCCTATTTTGGATAGGAAAGTTTCAAACTATAAAAGGGGAAACATTTTACGCTATTACAGTTAGATATTTCTCTCCGTGTACAAAAACAAAAAACTCCCCATGAGTGTTACAACGGAACCAAAGAACCCCCTCAAATCCGGCGTATTCTGAAAGCGATCAAAATCAACGTGAAACATATTACAGAAGGTTCGATGAAGTTGCCGCCGTTAACAAATGGATAGAAGAAGTCGTGAGGTAACCTGATGTCGATGCTCGACCCCACGACAAAATTGTGTTTCGAAATCTTGGACACGTCGTAGAAAGTCACCGCGCTTTGCAATCTCGTTTTCAGAACATTCGCGCAGCCACCACCGCGGCACTTTGGCCACGAAGTATTGCCGCTCGAGAATTCGATCAAAACGCCACGAATGGCATGATTATTCGTTCCTTCTGGTTTGGTTATCAACGAATGCAGCACGTTTATCTTCATCGCCGTCGTCATATTCTCGCAGCGCAACTCGTCCCGCAGGATTCCTCCCGTTGCCATGTTTTTGGGCACCCGCTGGAACAGAATTTCAACCCAGTCGGTGGCATTGCCGTCAAATCCATTGCCAAACTTGGCCGCAAACGTCGCGTTCGGATTGCCATCGGTGAAATTGAAGTTCAAGTCCCTCAACATCAACTCAAGGATGTGGTTCTGTATCTTCTGACAGGATCTCGCGGTGAAGTTATTTGTCACCAGCGTGACCCAACAGTTGGTTTTCGCGTCCTTTCCGAACTCGATAGTGTACCTGGTGGACCCATCGCATTCGCCATTTTCTGCGGCGTAGGATAACGTGAAATCGTGACGCTTGTCCTTCGTCGTGATATATTTGGGTTCCGCGTTTGGCTTCGCGTTGGCCTCGGATGCGCCGATTATGATGGGTTTGCCTATAATGTACCCGGGGTTGCCACTGCGTTCAAAGACGACGTTTTTATCGACATCCATCCACTGGAAACCGACGTCCACTTCTTGGTAGAACGCGGACGACACATTCGAGAGTAATATGTATACCGATGCTTTGACAATCCCTTCTGTGCCGTTATGCAAGAATCGGTATTTTATGTGCAGCGCGATATTTTCGCAGGTTTGGTTCGTGCAAAACCCCGGTCGACTTTCTTTGGTTGTGCAGAAATCCCAGGAGTTTGAGCAGTAGTACGTCGAAAGTGGGACGCAGACGTTTCTGGAACACGTCTGAAACAATATATATAGATGATATATACACTGAGAAAAATTTCTATTAAAAATTACTGTGCCAATACAGTATTCTGATGCGATGTTTGTCAACACATAAAAATTACCCCTAAATATCGTAAACATTGTGTCGATTTTCTATATTTTTTACTGTTTTAACGGTAATCATTCTTTGTTGACAAACATCGCATCGAAGTACTGGTTTGGCACAGTAATTTTTAATAGAAATTTTTCTCAGTGTATGTTTCTTATAACTATAGATATACTTTTGCATGTTGGAAAATCTGTCTTCTGGGAATCTTTTATCGATCCATATATATATATATATATTATTATTTTATTATTATTCATTTATTACGCCTCGGGAAACAACCCGTATGGCCGAAAAAGTATGTACATAAAATTACAATAGTTGCAAGATAAAGAAATAAAGTCAAGTATAAGAAGTGAAAATAACGCAATATAGAGTAATTAAAAAATTATTTAAACAATTATCAAAACAATATATATATAAACAATAGCAACATTTGCTAATCGAATTTGTTGCTTAAGGCAACAAATTATGATGGCAAGCTACATGAAGAGAATTGGATGAAACTTTATACATGTATAATTTGAGTAATGGAGTACAAGTTCACAATTTTGAAAACAATTCACCATCTGTGAGTTGAGATATTTGCTGTCAAAATGGCATAAACAGACATTGGAGGTATAGAAAGTTCGTCCTAAAACGGTAGATTTTGTTTAATAACTGTTTTGTTTTACGAATAGCATTGAATAAAAAACTTAATGTAACTTACTTCAAAGTATGACAAATAAATTGCAAAAGTATGAAAAGGTTTTACTGTACCGTTTACAAGAAACCATGTTATTGTCAAGCTCTTTCTAACACAGAACTATATTCTCATTGGTTGATTGCGCATAAGAAAGACAAATTTGGATGCGCATTTCTATTCAATATTTTTCTAATAAACAAATTTTAATTTTATTTCAGTGATAATGTTCAACAATTTTAATGTTCAATTTAGATTTAACGATAGTTGATCATTGGAACTCTCACAAAAATGGCCCTTTATTATAGAAATACCTTAAGGTGTCTGTGATACAAAATACTGTCTAAGACGTTTCTTTAGTTTTCAATGCTTCAATTCTTTGTATCTTTTGTGTTTACTATTAGAACTGGAATTTTTACATTTCTAAAACTGTTTTGATTTTGGATACTAATAACGTGTTACTTGATCAATAAAATATTCAATTTTATTTTTTTATATTTAATCACGCATATATTATTTCTAATTTTAAAGAATATCGATGGAAGAGTAATTTACAAAAATTTGCAGCAAGAAAGTTGTTCATTAAAGTATGGAGAATATTTTTGCAAAGTAATAGACCGAATATTACCCTAATAACATGAAATATTACTTAATATTATGTAATATATCTCTAATGTTACTGCAATGTTATAATGTCCGTTTGAAATAATATTAAACTTATATTAGTCTTTTAAAGTATAAAATATTGCAAATCATAATGGCTTAGTGGTTATAGTTCACTGATCTAACTTGATGCTGGTTCGAATCTCGGCTGTAGTAGTGTTTGAATCTGTAATTTTTTCAAAAGAAAAAATATCTAGAAAATAAAAATATAGTAGAATACTAAGATATTTTTATTATTTTCAACAACACACATGATATTTTTTTTACAGAAATGGTATTGGTAACATTTCTTTAATTTTGTTGTAATATTTTTATAATATTATTTTAATATTTTTGTAATATTTCCAGAATATTTCTAAAATATTACTGTAATACAACTTTCGAAGGACATATAATATTTCACGCAATTTTACTGTAATGTTATTATAATATTTTCTAAAATAATTATAATATTAAAAGTATATTGTATAATATTTCAATAAATTTACTATAATGTTACATGTTTATTACATGCTATTAGGATAATGTATGTCAAAGTTGTGATAATTTGTTATTAACATTCTGTCAATGTAGACATGTCGTATGTTAAACAAATTGTAAAAAATTATATAATTATTAAATTATAATAATTAAAAAATAAATAATAAAACAAATTATTAAATTATGAAACATTTGTCAACTTTTGACCTGATATTATCGACTGAAATGTGTTAAATAATATTTTGTCTAACGAATAGACAAATTTATTGAACATTTTTGGCAAAATTTCTGTGATAGAATATCGCCTGTCCTAAAATTATAATTATCATTCGAAGGTATCTGTACCTGATTGGCATCCAAGTTGTACACAGTTTTATAATAAAATGGCGTTGACAAAAGTGCAAAATTATTATAATTTTTTGCAAATAATTGCTCGTTCTTGTTATTTAATTCAGTTTGGTAGCAAGTTTCTTTCCAGTCTTCTAGATAAGTAATCGCCTTCTTTAAATTGCAATGACTTGTAAAACCAGTCTGAAAAAGTTCTGAAACAGACCAAATCATTATCAATTTGACTGCATGAAAATAATTAATTTTAATAAATATAACAAATATACCTAATGGTTTCAGTGATTTTCCTTGCAATTTCCACAAAGGATCCCCTATTTCATAATGTCGATTAATACTCTTTATCGGTTTCATATTATCTGCATCCAATGGCCACTTATTTATAGATTTCTTAATATTATTTATTTCACTTTTCATTAAATTGATATCATTAAACACCTGTAAGCAAAGATTATTATTCATTACAATTATCCGATATTGAAAAAAACAAATGGAAATAGGTTTCCTGTACGGCAATTTTCAATATTATAAATTCTTTCAAATTGATTCTATTAGGATAATATTTTTAAAATATATGTATAAAAGATAGCAAATTTATGTAAGGATTTTATATAAACATCTCATGTCACATATAATATCCATTTCTGATGTCAGAATTTTCTTTGAGATGTTGATATAAGAATCCTATTTCAAATTTGTCAGCAGATCCTTAAAGGTAATTTCAAAATAAGTTTCTTATAATTACTAACATCATCTCTAGAATTAAATTTTGGTGGAAGATTATCGTAGGCTATGCAAAATAAGTTATCTGTAATCTTATTATGTACAAATTTAGTATTGTTCCAGACGATAAAATTATGTTTGTAACGATAACGACTGTTATAAACTTTTCCAAAATACTGATCACATTTTGAGAATATGGACAACTGAAAATCATTACAGTCAATGTCGCAGCAACAGTTGATGTCGCAATATTGAACCTGAAAATTAAAATTAATAGGTTTATTGGCATTGAAGTACATTACAAATTGAAATGTTCATTACACATTATATAAATTCATATATATTTACGTATCCATGAATCGCCTTATAATAAAATCTAATTTAAATAATACTCAATTTAAAATTTGTTGTTATCTAAAAATTACAAAATTAAAAATGTCCTCTTCTCACCGTTAAATCACACGTACAAACGTCGGAATTGATTTTGCCTATATTTTTGTCTTTGTTTGGCTGTAATTTTGTATTTTCGTTCGCACCATGAAGTATTTGTGGCAAAGCTGTCACGTCAAAGCTCGAAATTTCTTCAGAACTGGCATTTTCAGTCGTTTCTGTCCAAGACGCAACGGTGGACAAATAAAGGTCAACGTCCGTGGTGTTGTCGCAAAATTGAGCATCCGAGCAGGGCGACGTGACAAGCAACTCCTCGCAAAAATAATGAAATCGCAAACAGAAGATGCAAACAAGTGCTATGCTTATTTCGTACGCACGCGTCATTTTAGAAAACACAAAACAACAATTTCAATTTCAATAAATAGCGTGTATCTTCGGTTCAAGAATTACATCCTGCATCCGAATTTATCAAAATTGCGCGCAAATATTTGAACGCTCAGTTGAACGGTTCCTTGACTCTCGGTCACCAACTCGAATCTGTCCTCAGTATTTACAAGAACGTTAGGGGATTTCAGTTGCAGCGTAATTCCTAAAAACTTGTCCTTCAATTTGTCGTACCAATCACCTGTATGGGAAGCAAATTTAATATTTAGTATTGTATTAAATGCGAGTCAGATGTGCGAATAAATTATGTGGAGTCCAAATTGATCCAAGTAAATTCTTTTTTTCATTTAATTTTTTGTAAAATTTTGTTTTTTATCTAAAGAAAGTGTGTGTGTATAGGGAAGATGCCCTAATTCTATAAGGAAGTTCGGATCTTTATCATCATTTATCATTGCATGTTTACCAAACCAATTATATTTTATTTATATTTTATATATACTAAATTTTATATATTACCAGTTGGTTTCCATGTATAACACTGAATGCTATGAGATCCAGGATTTATTGGAATTGTGCACATTCCATATGCTAGAAATAAAATTCTGTTATGGTCATCTCTGCAAAATACTTGCAGTAATAACTTTGGAGAACCTTGAAGTGAATTTGTAGTATAATGTAAGTCTATGGGATGATCCCATATTGAAATATTTGAATATATATCACAGCATTCTTGCGTTTGGCCCTCAGTACTTCCGTTTAAAATTTTCCATCCAATTCCTATAATTAATCGTATGTATGTATGTATTATTATTATTATTATTATTATTATTTTATTTATATATTATAAACATGTTTTAGTTGAACGGTCTACCCATCCAAATAATGAACGCCGAAGATTCTGCTTAACTACCACCACCAGTGTGTGCCAATGCTCCCACTATCCCATACAGAAATGCAACGTTGCAAAATGTTGCTGTAACGTTACAGCTATGTTGCAGCAACGTTATAGTAAAACGTTGCAGGAACGTTGCAGGAAAGTTCCAACAAAATTTAAATTGTGAAAATTAAAAAAAAAAGATGCGTAATTCACGTATACACTCTATATATACAAATTTCTATTATTAATGTGCAGTGAGCAAATTGATTAGACTATAGAAAAGATTTAATATAAAATTTCAGCTAAAAATAATAGAAATTAAAAAAGTTATAAGTATTTGTTTATTATAACGAACTGGCGAGACTGCGAGACGAAAAATCTAAAAAAGGTGTGGGCCCGCAATGTTGTTCTATCAATGTTATATTGTGACTTAGAACATATGCCTTATATTTTGAAACATTACAATAAAATAACTAAAATTAATTTTTCTATTATGATTTTATGTTAAACGTATTTTATACATTTGCGTTGTACTTTATTCCAGAGTCCGATAAATACCCGTATACTTTGGTATGGTACGTGTTATTGGAAAATTGCAATAAAATAATTTTATTTTAATTAAAATAATTTTTATTTGTAAAATATATATGTTATATTTTTTTTAATTTCCCAGACTTGTAATGTTGCTGCAACGTTGCTGCAACGTTTCTGCAACGTTCGTGCAACGGTTCCTCAACGTTCGTTGAAACGTTGCTGCAAGGTTACAGCAACATTAATATAGTAGGACATTGAAACTATAACTATTTGTAAACAAAATTATTTAAAAAAAATTTCATCGTAACACGCTAAGAAAAAAATCACCGAAAATTAACTTGGAAACGTTTTCATAATATCTACATTAATAACTAATAATGTTCAGTTTTCGAACGCAGGTTTACTTAGTTCAGAACAATTCAACCGTTTGAGTTGTAATAAAAAAATAATAAATAATGTCAAAGTTGTGATTAGCTTTACATTAAATAATGTTGCCTGATATACAACATTAAATTTCTGTAAATTCTATCCCAATTGGTGGCTTTTATTAGATTTTATAGATTCCCGTGCTGGGATATCAACGTTTATGAAACTTGTTTACGCTTTCGGAAAATAACAATATTTTATATTAATAAAGGAGACAATGATATCCAGATAATAAAAGTGTATCTTTTTTTAATAAAATTTATTAAAATTTAATTTAGCATAGAAAAATGATACTTCTATAATAATAAAACAGAATGAAATAATTATAATAATTTATTAAAGTTATTATGTGAATAATCATACATTTTGATATTTCAATTTTTCAATAATATTTGGTATTTTATTAATTTATTTAATAAAATATTTTAAATTCCTCTAATGAATAATTTTGTTTTGCACTGGGTTTAATAAAAAACAAATTAATAAATAGAATAATAAATAAGCGCCAAAATTTTGCGCGTGCGCGCTTTAATAACGAACTGCAATGACAATATGAGACCAATACGATGTCAAAGGCCAAGTAAGAAACTGATTTTCTCAGAAACCATCGCAAAAATACATTATTTGTATCACAAACATATTACTCCGATATATGAAAATACTATAAATTTAAATAATTAATAACACTAATATATACAATTTTTAATTATTTCAACAACACACTTACCCGTATGAAAACTCCATTTACAAAAAAGACGAGAATAACAAAAGTCTTTCGCCGAAGTAATTTGACCGATTATATGCAATTCGGCCATTACATAAAATTAAATCATTGCTTTAATTTAAAACATTTAGCGCGACAGACATGAAAACTATTTATTTATAAATATTTATTTTATAAATTCTATGCAATTAAAACTTATAAACTTAGTACAAACGAAAATTCGTCGATCGTATTTAATTTGATTTAATGTTTATTTTATACAAATTATTAATTAACTTATTATTTAAATACCTATACTCAAAAAAAGATACAAAAATTACGTCACTTGCATTGTTGTGACAACACTGCCCTTCAAAATGTAAACAAATCGTTGGCAAGCAAACCGCTCAACATAAAGGCGCGTTTCTAAATACGATTAACGGTTGCTTTGAAATGAAGATGCTCATCTGCGATGGTAAAAAGGGAAATCTATACATCTTCCTTATTTACACAAAATGAGCAAATTTATACATATTTTCTGCAAACTATTTTAATGTAATTAATTATCTAATTATATTTTATTTTGATATGTTATTTACTCTGAAGATGATATAAATACATATGTGTGTGCGTGTACACTTTCCAATATATTCTGTTTATTTGCAGTGATCTTTAGATACAAGTTTAAAGCAATGCTTACATACATCGATACATCTATATATGTACCTTACTTAACAAATTATCATAGAGGTTAAAGGTAATCGGTTTTGTCATATTGTCAAGCTTTGTCATACGGAAATGAATTGCAATAATAAACTATAAAGCAACCACCATGCAAATTTCATAATATTAATTGCATTAAATGTCAATTCCATATTATCTATCGAAACAGAAACATACTTGTCTCAAAATAAAAAAAACACAATCATGGTAAGTACAGTGTTTATACTTTAACCTAATACATTTTTGTCACATATATATAGAAGTGATTTAACAATATTTTGGGTTATAATTTGACATATTAAGGAATTTAATATCTCCGGTTAAATCATGCATTTTGTTTCAGTTGGTACTTGTATTAGGAGATTTACATATACCTCATAGATGTAGCAGTTTACCAAGTAAATTTAAAAAGTTATTAGTACCAGGGAGGATACAACATATATTATGTACAGGTAATTTGTGTACAAAAGAATCTTATGATTATCTGAAGACATTGGCCAGTGATGTTCATGTGGTTAGAGGTGATTTTGATGAAGTAAGTAGATTTGCTTGTAATTAATATTTATTTTAATTTATTTGTTGCATGTGAATTTGTTTTAAAAAGTTATAAATGTGAATACTACTACTAGTTTTTTGTATTATATTTTTGTTCGCTAATTATATATGAGTATGTTATTATTTATTCAATACATATGTATACTAAGAATAAGTCTAATTTAACGTTTAATGTATATATATTTTGTTATAAAAGTTTAATG
>JABFQC010004292.1:0-12845 GCA_022817085.1 Psilanteris sp. ZL-2020
AAAATGTTTTTAAACATATACCCATACTAGAAAAGTCAATATTAGTTATTAAAAAGTAGTTTTTAGTGAAATTTGGTTCATTTTTGGTAGTATATCCAAAAACCGTAATTTTTTAATTCATCCAAAATTCGTCGATTTGACTCGAAATCAATTTATTTGGGACTTTTAATACTTCAAATGCTGCTATCCGTTGATATAATGTAATTTTACAGTGTTTAAATTTTACAGGGCAAAATTTTATTTTTAGCCAAAAATCGATATTAGCGAAGGGTCGTGAATTTTGTAAAAAATGGCCAAATATTGACTTCTTTTTTTTTTTTTTAAATCAACTGGAAACGTCGTTAGTATATAGAATAACAGTAATGCACAATTTACTTTAGGTCAAAATTGGTGCGTTTTTATGTTTTTTCCAAATTCAACCATATTTCAATTTTGTTAAGTTTTCTCAAAATGGCTCATAATTGCTTCTTACTAGCTATCAGGACATTCACAGGACTGTTTGCGAACGCCTATAGTCTATAGACATTTGTAGATATTGTTCGAAGCGTAATTGTGCTTATGAATTAACAGGAAATTAGATAAATGGGCAACGGTATAGACGAGAGTTTCATAAATGAAGTTTAAAGTATAAGTAAAAAATTGAAAACCATTCATTCGACGGGCAAAGGATTCTGCAAATATCACAGTGACATTTGCAAACTCAATCACAGCTGCAAACGAGTAACAAATACTCGTTACATTTTGGTGTTAAATACGGATTATCTTCTTCATCGGAGCGATCAAAATTGGCGGCATTCGTCGTGAATTCGTTAGTTTAGTTTTTGTCCGTGTATTAAACTTTACATTTTGTGTTTTATCGATTTATTTCAAATAACTTATCATTACGGAGAGTTATCGTTGAATGAGTATGATAATGTGTTGTAATTTGAGTTTTAAGGGGTGGTATTAACAAAGCGATATTGGAATCTTGATGATGCACGATGAACATTTGATCGAGTGTTTAGATTATTTGTTCAGCGAACAATGAAATGAAATTGGACTTTATTGATAAAATTAAAGCGTTTCTTGTATAGTATAACTGTAAAGATCAGCAATCAATAGCTTTTATAAAAAAAAACACACAATTAATAAAAAGTACTTCTAGAATTTGATTAATGTATCTTCTTAAGGCAAGGTCACGGATTATTTAACGAGTAATTATTAAAAATAATATATTCTTTTCAAACAATACATATATATATATATATTACAGTAATAATTTTTTAATTATATATGTAGTTATAGATGCATTAATAAAATCTACGTTCGAAAATATTAATTTAGTCCATCAATTGAACAGTTATTTGCAAACATTCTGGGATTAAAGGAATTTGAATTTTCCATCGATATGGAATTAATGAACGATAAATTTGAATATTATATCATCTCGCAAAAAATCAATATTTACATCCGAATGAGTTTTAATGAAACGGCAATTAATACATTTTTATTTTATTGATATCCGAATTAGTTGCATACGTGAATTATAATTAAAAACATTCAATAATTTCTCTTTCGTACATTTACAGCACAGTTAACGGAATGAATTACATGACATATAAAAATATATGTTGTAAAAAATAGAATTTGTAAAAGTGCCCAGATATTTTATTAACGTCATCATTATGTCCATAATTGTAAACCATTGAATATACGATTAAAGTGGGAATTAAAAGAACGCGTATCTATATATAGATATAATATGAATAAAAGTCGTAGCTGATAATTAATTTGTACCGATTGCTCATAAACAATTTATAAATATATATAAAAGAATTACAAAAGTGAATGAATTAAATGTCCATCATACAATTAAAAGGCGCTCTTAAACCAAATCCATCCCTTAAATTAATCCGAAACATCGAAATAAAAAATTACGAACGACCACAAAAAGGGCTAATATATAAGAATAATATATATCGACACTGAGCAAAATTTCTATTAAAAATTACTGTGCCAAAACAGAATTCCGTGCGATGTTTGTCAACACGTAAAAATTACCCCTAAATGTCGTAAACATTACTTCGATTTTCCTATATTTATACTATGCTTTAACGGTAATAATTCTTTGTTGACAAACATGGCATCAAAGTACTGTTTTGGCACGGTAATTTCGAACAAAAATTTTTCTCAGTGTATTTTCGAATAATTACATTTGTCCGCATAATAACACTGAAATAAAAGTTGTACGAATCAATATTTAATTCAGCAATGAATTAGTCTGCTTATTTGCAAAATAACGTACCATACCGTTATCATAGTTCCAAAGCTTTACCGCGTCAAAGAATCTCCTTTCGTGTATCTGCGCGATGCCCGGAATATATTAAAAAGCGTTTCATTCCAGTGCGATTTGAGCGCACCGCAAATAAACATGGCTTTGAATATTTCGCAATACGTTAGCGTACCAGCATAACATTAACCTGCATTAATGTTATCGAATCTTCGCAATAAACGGAGACTTGAAAGGAGTCGGTCTGTCCGGCCTCGTGATAGCGCGAACGACAGGTGGCATAGGAGGAAGGAAACGCACCGACATGTCGGCATTAACAGCAGGTCTCCGGCATAAGGACGGATGTTATTTCGTGCTCGACTTGTTTCGCGGTGACGACGACATCCCGTTCCCTTTGTGCGTCCATTCCTCTCGTTATTTTGCGCGGCTTCGTGCGCCCGAAAAGAACACGACGAACGCGTGCAGATCCGGCATCGAATGCTCGTCTCAATTTCCTCGTGAAACACGAATCGACATTCGGGTCTGCATCATCTTAAATTTCCCTCGGGAAGTCGAGTACCCACTCGAACGCGGCTTCCGACAACCGATGTTCCATAAAGATTACATTATTCCGTCATTTATGCGCATTTTAACAAACCAATTAATTCGTTTTCTTTTCGCGCGCGGGGATTTTCGTGAATTCGCAAAACAGTTCATTTTATTTACGAACGATCAAATATTCGCAACAATTAAAGAGACGCCTTTGACTTTACGAAGTTAAATTCAAAATTGCGAACTATTTTTCCTGGTTTTTTATTTTTTTTTTTTTTAATTTTATATATTTGTTTTTTAACAATTGTGCTACGTTTCGAACCTTTTGTTACAATTTTCGACTTCAAAGTTGCATGGTTGCTTTAACAAATGCTGGAAGCGGAAGTTTAAATCCGGTGCAGGAGCGATTCAAATCTTGACCAGGCTGCGTGAAGATCTGAAATTTTGACACGTACTTTTTTTTATCAAGTCGTGGGAATGACCTGGTAACTTCGAGGACCTCCGAGACGAATGTTTCATTGTTCTTCGTGTTGTAATGGCAGAGCGCAACAATCGGACTTGTGTTATTTACTTCTACTCGTTAGATTTACATTTACGCGTTTATAATTAAAGTATGCATTGATAGTAACAATAAATTGCTGTGAAATTCGCATGCTAGCGCGAGGAAAGTGTTTTTGTCGTTTCATCTATGTACGCAGATAAGTCACGTATTGAATTACAGAAATGCACGGTTTATTAACAAATTTTTTATTCGCGCGTTAAGAATTTAAGCCTAATACTGGATTAAATGAGACGCAGGCTCGTATAAAATTCAGTTGACATAATCCGAGTTTCGATGTCCTTGTTTCTATTACTATTTATTAACAGTACTCACTTCTTAATCTGTCTCTAAAAATATTATCTTACAAATTTGATAAGTAGTTGCACAATAATATACAAATGAATATGACTATTTACGTTTGACAAATATAAAAGTTTAATAAAAATTACCACACATATTACACCGGTAGTACACGCGGAAAAAAGTTGCATTAAAAATGACTGAAGATTCAGTAAACATTATTAAAAACATATCAACTTAGGAACAAAACAAAAATTCAGTCAGAAAATACCGAACTTTTACTGTAAATATTGATGAATTTTCGGTATATATTTACAAACATTCATCAGTGTTTACTGAAAAGTTCAATAATTTCTAACTGAAATTTTACTGTAAATTACTGTGTTTTTAATAACATTTACTGAACTTTCAATAATTGTTAAAGCAACGTTTTTCTGCGTATAATATTTCTCGTTTATTAACAATTATTAAATTGTTTTGCAGGAATAAATTTTCATAGCGTCTAATTATTTCCAAACATAATCCGTAACGACGTGTCAATCAGTTTTACAAGGCATCGACTAGTTGAATTATGCTTCACGTTCGACGTTTTCGCTATATCAAACCGCAACTTCCAGAAACGTTTATTCGTCTTCTAAAACGAACTGCGTTTTCTATAAAAAAGAAATGGTAACGCGAACGCGCTGATAGAAAATGTTCGAGTCGACAAAAAAAAGTCGAACGTTGAGAAAACTGGATTCGTTTTCACAAAATAGGCACGCTCTTCACGGACGACAACGTGTATGTATCTCATAAATCGGCTGTGCACGGCGCATTTTATGAACGGCCAGTTGCCCGATAAGGTTCGCGTATTATCTAAATGTAACAGTTCTATCGGATTACGCCCGTTGAACCAGATCCGCGCGAGTCGACCTTCAAGCACTCTGTTTAATTATTTTTCAATGAATCTGTAATAACACGCAATTTGGATTTGAATTAATCTATGTTGCGGATTAAATTTAGACTCAACATTTATTGCTTCGGTTGACGCTTTCAGATATTTTCATTTACAAGTTGATCCAATTTTGTATTTGTTATTCATTATATATATATATATATATTTATGCTTGTTTATTTATTTAAATTATAATTTAAGCAACACAAAGTTTAATTAATACGTTTTTATGTTAATGAATTATATTAAATGACCATTAAAGCACGTTTTAATGGTAATTAATACGTCTATCTATTCAAGAGGAAGCGAGGTTTCCATTAAGTTGTCACACAGAATCATTCTCAAATGACCGATCATTCGGTTTCGTTGACTGAAAGGAAACTTTCATCTTTTCTCTAAGGCTTGTATATAAATATATATGTATATATATATATATATATATATATACATATATACGAACGTCAATACGCCCAACGCGCGTTACTTAAGTTGGTCGGTTTAGCAGTTTCCTCGAATAGAGAGTCGCATTATCAGATTGTACATCCACGCACGACGCCTCTCATCTATTGTTCTTCATTTGTCATCGACCCCGTCAATGCTTCGTGGCATAAATAATGTATATAAGAATTAAACACGTACTGTTGTAGCAGAAAAAGGTTTCCGTCATTATTTTCTAAACTTCTTCGTAATACATAGGCATATCCGTTTATTATGTATGTGAAATTTGTTATTATTATATCGCAAAAAAACAATAAATAAATAACATAAAACAAAATTACGATATATTGCAATTGGAAATTTTAAAATTTAATTTAATTATCTAAAAATGATATATAGTTTGGTTTAGAATCAAATAAATTTGTAAAATAAAAAATCGAACTACATTCATTCTTAAGATATTGTATTTGTTGTTACGAATTAATAGTATC
Source organism: Psilanteris sp. ZL-2020 (assembly GCA_022817085.1). Classification (NCBI taxonomy): domain Eukaryota; kingdom Metazoa; phylum Arthropoda; class Insecta; order Hymenoptera; family Scelionidae; genus Psilanteris; species Psilanteris sp. ZL-2020. The sequence continues at coordinate 5,505 of JABFQC010004292.1, forward strand.
TTATGAATATAGTGATTTTATAGGTTTTAATGTTTATTTGATTATTTCTGTTATCGAAAGCCGCTTGCGTTTACTTATACATTTGTAGGTAAAGAAAATACATGTAAATAATGAAAACTTCTTTATTACCGACACGCAGCAAGAATCTGAGCGTTACTGCTGCAGTTATCATAGCTCCGGTCGATAAGGTAGAATTATACTACTTAAAAATTCCTAATATAGGTAACCCAATGTATAATTGAAAGGTTTCAATCTAAGCTATTATATTAAAAGGATACACGAATAATTGAAATATATTAAGAATTATAAATAACAAAACTTTGCATAACATATAAAACTCGTTTTCAAACGATTTTGGTGAAAACATAATGCCATTGTAATTTGTTAATTTTTGATCTTATTGATCTTTTTAGTTTCTCTTAATCATTAAATGCCATAATTTGTTATTAAATTTTTGTTATGCTGAATTTACTGTATTGTAAAAATAATCAATCAATAGTATATATCTATTAAGGCGATTTTCAAAATAAAAGATGGTAAAAATAAATCATCACACAAATTGTTTCAATTCTTTCCAGATGATGCTGTCATTTTACACACACGCAGAAAAATGTTGAATTAAAAATTACTGAAAGTTCAGTAAATATTATTCAAAACAGTAACTCACAGACAAAACAAAATTGCAGTTCGAAAAGACCAAACTTTGATGAATGTTTGTAAATATATACCGAAAATTCATGAATGTTTACAGTAAAAGTTCGGTATTTTCTGACTAAATTTTTGTTTTGTCTATGAGTTATTGTGTTTTTCATAATATGTACTGAACTTTCAGTAATTGTCAATGCAACATTTTTCTGCGTGCATATACGTTGTTGACTGATACAATAAGAATTAAACAATTTATTGTTAACAATCATTTAAATTATATTTGCCCGAATAAAGTCAATACTTGTGACAATAAAAATGAAGCCGAATGCGTTTAAACTTATTAATTCAAACAGACAACGCAATTAACACTTCAGAATGAATCACTAAACCGTAAAGTTAAACTTTTGTAAATTCAGAGCATAAAATTGATCTGCTCTAAAAATGCGCCAAAGGAATTTCATTTTGAATAATTAGTAAAACTCGGCAGAAATAAAAGCGTTATACTCCCGTTTTATTGGCAACTTTACTGCGCAAACTGGTAACATAATTTTTATTGTTTTCAGACGGGTAATGACAAATCAATGCATCCATATTAATATTAAAGAAACCGTCCTCAAAACACGGATCAATACCCACCCGAATCGTGTTTTACGACAAAAACTTTAACCATTCGCGCAGTCAATAACACGGCGGGGCAGTTTGCGTTCGAAAATATGCAAGTAACCCAAACGCGTTAACAAAATTTGCATCGAACGAAGCGCTTGATTCGCGAATGATTTTGCGCGGCGTTCGAATTCGAACGAAGACAAGCAAAGATACAAAACGGCGGGCTGTTTCGTGAGTGGGAGCTTATTGTGGTTCGCGCGAATGGACTTGAACGCACACGAGCGGACACAAATGCGCCCGCTGCGATTTCGTTTTCACGCGTAATTGCTTAAACAGTATAAATGATGGAAACGAACGGCAAAGCGTAATGGGACCGAAGTGCACCGCGTCGCGTCCGATGGACCACGCATAAAGGCCGAAATGACTGGCAAAGTTGATCCGGTCCGGTTCGGTGCGTCTTGTCATTGGGTGACAATTGCATCGGCCGAATCACGGCCCGTGACTAAACGATTCGTCCCGATCTCGAGAACGAGTTCTGTATGACACTCGCAATCGCGCGGACGATGCGTGAAGAATCCGCCTCATCCATCTTCGCGCGCTCGGTCCGGCTTCGGACTATAGTTGCGCATCTTTAGCGCGTCATTGTTAAACGCGTCGATTGGCTTTCCTTTTTTGTTACACCGCGACTTGCACCGAACAGAAATATTAATTGATTTAGATAAACAAATTTCTTAACGTCTTTGGGCGTTTATGATCCTCGGTTTTCGTGTCGCTTAATCTCGATGACTATATACATGTATGCAATATTCATTGCCGAGACGCATCGCCTTAATGCTTTTTTTATTATACCTTAATGGGGGTGGGGTGGGGGATGGACTTTTAAATGTTAAACGTTGGTATTTTTAAACGGCCAGCGATGATGTAGGCAAAGTTCAAACGATTATTATTCAGAACTCGATAACAGCGGTCATAAAATACATTAATTGTCTGTTTTCGTTGTCATTTAATTGTTTGCCGTTATTTAATGCAATTGATTATAATCGGATTCTATATTATTATAATGATGCACGCAAATGTCTCGTTAATGCAAACCAAACACTTGATTTCGGTTTTGAGAAGACAATCGTTATTAGATATTGTGAACAATACGTTCAGAATTGACGTAATATTTCTAAACTGATATTAATCGATCAAAGTGCTTTATTATACGCGGGAACTGCATTATTAATATCACAATAATTGATATAATTGTTCGTATTCGATGACGATTTAAAAGCCGTGCTACCAGCAACTGCGCGAGCAACAAGATGTCTAGAAATGTTTTTAAACGGAAACGAGAGCACCGATTATAATTTTAATTATAATAACTGACGTATCTACAGGAATTACTCTGGACTAGCGGCGCTTACTTTGATAAGCATGAAAAGTTTTAAAAGTTAATAAGTTTTTAATTTTTCTCTCCTCGTTTTTTTCTCGTCCAAAGTTTTTTAATTACAATTTTCTTCGCAACAAATATATAAATGTTTAAATTTAATTATTATTTACCACGCACCGACGGTTCCGAATGCATTCGAAATGAAAAATAATGTTCGCCGTTTAGGCTCGAGTTACGCCGAATTTGTTTCGAATTAATTTTCAAAAACTACTCTTTAACCAAATTTGTTTGACACAATACGTCAAATCTGCATCCCAGAAGGTCTGCGGTTCAAAAATGCGGCTCGACTCAAAAGAACAAAATTGACACGGCAAAACGTGTTATTAATCCCTATAATATAATACGTCGGGTTCAACGACAACAGACAAAATTCAATGATACTTAACGCCGCATTACATTTCAACAGATTTTCAAACAGCATCGTCCCCTTTATAAACCGCATTTAAATTCAACGTCGAAATTTAAATCCATCGTAATCTTAAATATTTTATTATCTTTTTATATTTAATAGCTCGGAGAAATTGCAATAATATAAATTTAAAGCGCGGAGTATATAGTCGTACGTAAATGTCTGAATAGACATAGCAAAATTTGTTTCTGAACATATCCTATGCAATTTTAAGAAGAATATATGTCAGTTATGCAGAAAGATATCAATAGTTTTTAAAATAATTGCGAAACATGGATTCAATTCAAGATTGATGCGAGATTGAAAAGGTAAACAAAATATGTAAAATATATAAATTCATTTTTTAGTGTCTTTCAATCGAATCAAATTTGAAATGCGCGTTTAATTTTAAATTTCATTTTATAATTATAAACCAGTTGCAAATGTTTGATTATTACAATTATTTATTTAAAATTTAATTTGAATTATATATATATATATATATATATATTGTTGCGCAGTAGCAAAAATAATCGCATTGAAAGTTCTTACCTGAGAAAAGTATGGCGGAAGAACGCAGCGTTGGTCGTCCAGTCGTGAACTTTGAACTCTTTCAAGTAATTCAAAAAGGTCTTGCGTGGTCCCCTGCGAAATATAAAACGGTAAATTCTCACGACATTATATACTTTTAGCAAAAAACTCGCACGGTAATTACGCTCAGTTTAATTGCTTTATTTAGAGAACGCTTTCATTAGTTTATTACACTTTTTCTAATAAGTAATTTTCATTAAATTCGTGCGAAATTTACCTTGACCTTTTCGGAATTTGTACTGCGTCCATCTTGGCGATCCTCGTTATTTCTGCGAGATTCGGTTTCGCAGTAAACCGACTGTTCGAGTTGCTGTCTCCTGAAATCGATAAAGTTATATTAATTGAAGATGGAAATGAGTCTAAAATATCCGTCGATAATTCAATTATGTTAAATTATCATATTCAGGATTTAGTCTGTGTTTATTTCTGACCGACTTGATTAGTAATTTCAATATCTAATTCAGTCGAAAGTGTTACACAACTTCCTCAGGCATAAATATCCGGTTATCATTTAAATATATTTAAAAGTTTATTTTATTTATAAATGTTAGCAAAACTAAAATTTGTATGGATCTTATAACGACACATTAGGTCAACCGTCTGCTCTGAATATTTTAATCAGATCAATTATTCTTAATTATAATTATACTTTTTGAGTTTCGACATTCATTTTCATTTTCATTCGTCAGATATTTTATATAATATTGCATAAAATTGGTCTCAGTATAAAGTAAAAAAAACAACTTTACAAACAACGAAACGTCGTAATAAAGATTTCGAAACTTCTCGAGACAATAATGTCTAATATTACATTATAAACGTTGTTTATACGTTACTTGTTAACTATTTTAAATAAGAATTTTCTGGTAAATGTTAACGTTTAAATTTTCAACTTTTACTACCTCATCCAATACATTTCATTTCTAACACATTCTAGGGAACTCTATTATTTATACGGCGATAAAAAATTTATATAAATTCACAAGTTAAATGTCATCTCAGTTTCTATATATATATATATATATATATATATACATGTTTAACAAAAACATAACTTCCCTTTTTACGATGCAACACGCACGCCGTTAAGAACCAAAGTCAAAAGCGATTCTTTCGCAATCAAAAATTCAGAACCACAAAACTCTTTCCCGATCTTCGTACCCCAAGTTATTCACATCCAACGCAGAAATCAGTCGCAACGGCGTTAATTGATTCGAATCCGAAAGCGAATTAATTGACAAGCGCGAGTACCGCTGAAATGGTTTTGTCTGCCTCAAAATTAACAGCCCGAAATCCGGAGTAAAGTAAATATAAGCACGTGGGGCGGCTTTCGGTCGCGTTTATTGATTAATTCCAGCGCGTATCCGACGTCGATCGCGGTCAAATATTTAACCAATCGGAAGCAGACCTCATCGAGAGGATGCGTGATTCGCAGAAGCGCAAGCGAACGGGGCGCGTAATTATTGCGCGACTCGTGTGCGAGCAGATGCCGAGGCGTGAATATCGGTCGCGTCTGAACGAGATTCTCAACTTCGGACGTGCACGTTTTGAAACAAACACACAGCCGCGGCAGCTGCGTGTATTCTACGTCTTCGTTTTATCGCGCACGCGAGCGCGACTATCATCGGCTTGACTCGCAGTACCCTTCCGCGCGACGAGCCTCGAAGACGAAGTTAATCTATGGTGCTTTCTTCTCGTGATATTTACACGGGGGAAATCACATTTCAGAGCGGCGATCAAATTAATCACGATGAAACAACGGTATTGGCGATGTTACGCTGCCGCGAATCAACGTCGATGCCGGACGCAACGAGACGCCGAGATGAAACTTTAATGTTCGTTTAGTCGATTCTTGATCGGCCTGAAGAGCGTTAAAAGAAATTGACTGGACGGGCGATGCGGCTTTGATAAATCACTTCGCGCGATACGACCGCGAGCCGCGGTGTATTTTCAATTTGTGGCGCGTTATCGCGAAGCAGAAATAACGATAGCGCCATTTTACGTCGTCATTTTTGTACGAAATATAATTCCCTCCGCGGGCATATCCGATGCTGATTCGGACAAACGCGTTATGTCAGCGATGAGTCGCGCGGATAGTTGCTCGATTATTATACGCCGTTCTTTTATTTCATCGGCGTGTTATCGTGCTTTTTGGAACGAGCACTGCGACGCAAGTATTATTGGATTCGCGATTTCAATTGTAATTCAAAAAAGATGCGCTCCGTTCAAGCCAACGAACGTTTTTCGATTCTTGGCTGATCTATCTAAATATCTAACTTGATAAACGTCTTCCAACGAGACGTTCAATCTCGTTTTAACGTCTAAGATAAATTTTGTATTATTGAAAATCATTGAAAGTAAAGTATAACGAAATACGATTATTTATAGCACTTCGGAATACTATATATTTGAGATAAACAAGTTTTGCGCGAAACCGTTTTATTTACTTGTTTTTAACAATAAATTTCATTAGTGCATATATTTTTATCCCGAATCTAGTTCAATCTCGTAAAATATACATGCAATCCGTGTTTTCGCATTACCGAAACCCCAACAAAATTAAATCCGTGTAAAATTAAATTACACTAACAATGTTTTTTTTTCTCTCTTTTTTTTTACGGCCGATTAATTTGCTATATCAATTGAAATGTATTACACCAGCCGAAAATATTCGCCTCGACGAACAAACACGAGGTGACTATTTAAAACAATTTTTTTTCATGCGAGATCAGACGGGGGGTCCGTGGTGAACTATAAAGATTGACAGACCGGCAGCTGTCCGAAACTCCTCGTGATGTTACGCATGAATATGTTAATATGCGCGAAACGCATTATCGGCGCGCTCTTATACAGTATGCGATGATTGATTGCGGTGGCTCGCTTTTAAAGTATTTTACCTTCGAGCTCGAAATACAAAACGATTTATTTCAATTACTTTATAAATGCTTTGTAATTGATCTTGATACGAAATAATATAAGATTTTACGTGAAAACGCGCGTGTGCAAAATTGTTCGATAAACAATTGACCATAAATGTCCATAAACGCGGTATTTGAAAAAATTTATAAATTTTTATATAAATTTAATTTTATATAAATAATAAGTTGTATAAACCGTGTATATATACACATATATATATGTTCTGTATGCTCATACATTATTTTTAATATATGACTTTTTCTTAATTAATTATAATATTATTGATATAATTAATAAAAAAAGGATAATATTACACAATAAAAGAATAATAATAAATTATAAGCTAAACTAAAAGGATTTAAAAATATTACATAATCTACGACATTTATACTTTATGATAACACAGGCAACTATTAATTTTGATTGATACGTTTGTTCATTCATTAAAGAATCAACGTATTCCAGTAAATAAATAATATATAATGTTTAATTAATGTATTCCCATGTAGAAATTGCCAACACAATTCCTAGAGATACAACTGATTTTACGTTGGGCCGACAGTAGTTGCCAATGATTGGATTCCAACGCTGGGCCAATGAAAAATTGATTGTGAATACCAAGTTTACAAAAATATTATGTTGGCAATAAACAATGTTACAGAGTTGAACTAATATTGGCTATTAACGTAGAAATTTCAGTCATTCTAACGTCGAACCAATGTTGGCCAAAGCATGTACATTGTTTTGCATTGGA
>JABFQC010004293.1:0-12843 GCA_022817085.1 Psilanteris sp. ZL-2020
ATATATGCCCTCGAAAAAAATAAATTTCAATTTACAAACCATAATAAAGTTTATTTTTCATGTTTTTAAGAAGTTGAAGTTATCAAGGAAATTTAGAACGTTTATAGTCGTTTCTTAGCTGGTTTTTATATGAAATTTCCGCTTATTAAATTCAGCAATAATTAAAGGAGCTGGTGACTTTTAAAAGTAAGGAATTTTACTCGAACACATTTTTATCATAAGTTTCGCTTATAATATTATTAAAACCATGAATAATACAATCTAAATATTAAAAAAATCTAAGACATAATTTTAATGGTATTTTCACTGTCACTTTTCATTAACATTAATTGTTTAATAAAAAAAATATAAATAATTTATCATAAATATTTGTTATTGTAAGTTACTTGCATAATACTAATAGTACTATTCAATATAATCACCAATACACTACTAAAACAAGTGTCTTAAATCGAGACATTTTCATGCAAACATCATAAATAGTATCTAATAATAAGACACTTATACTATCTTTCCTATAAAAATGTCTGGAAATAAGACATTTTGGTAACATCAGTTTATACAGTCTGTATTACTAAATAAAAATAAAAATTGCAAGGTCATGTGAATTTTCTTTAATATAATTACAACTAGAAAATTGACATTTATGCTTGACAGTAATACGCAGATACAAACTGGCGCATTCCTGATGTTACGTTTTGCGAATTAAAAGACTCTACAAAGTCAGCATCCATCTATACACTGCTCCGTCCTATCATCATTTTGCCAGAATAACAATGGACAAACCCGGTGCTCCTCTACTACTCTCGGTAAAAGAATACCGCCTATCACTACAACATATTCGTCGTCTTCTACAAGCAAACACTGAAGTGATGTCAATACTTCTCATCGTACGATCACTCAATGGAGCTCAATACACCATGACAGCTCTTTTCCAGTTTGTTCTAGAAAACCCTTCTTACTCAAGGGGGTACCTACTATATTCATACTCTGTTTTCTTACTGATAAACCTCATCAAGTTTAGGGTGAGAGCTTATATTCTCTACGCAAATGTCATGTTTTATTTTCGTCCTTAGAACCTTCTAAAATTGTCTAATTATTTAAACTATTTCAACAAATCGCTCATAGAAAATGTAACGCATTAGAGAAATCAAATTTTTTGTAACAATAACGTCCAAATTATTATCACTTTTCATTAGTTTTTTTTTATTAATTCGCTACATTTCTATTATTTCAGTTCACTATAAATTTAATTTGTTGTTAAACACTATACTTTTTTTGAAACAAGTTTAATATAATATTTATAAGTGATATCAGAAGCTATAAATTTTTGTAAGAACATCTAATCTATATATTACAGTTGTTAAGATAACTTCTTAACGAAAATTATAAATGTTAAAACTATAATTTCGTATGGGATTGTACTCACAGTTTAAGCGATATAAAATTAATTGTTAATTGTATTATATATTATATATTTTATTTCATTCTATGATGACATTTTACAATCATTTATCCATTTCGTATTTAATTTAAATTTATTGTATAGTATTTCATAACTTGGCACGTTGAGTAAATCATAATCTGCTGTTTAATTGCAATCAGCTCATTAACTCGATCGTGTAAGTATTGTACACAATCCTGCATCTCCCTAGCGAAAATAGTTTAGAGTGGACCCTCAACTCATTCGCTTGAAGTTCACCTATAAAGGCAATTAATCAACTGCGTGTCGCAGTTGTCCTTTACCTTTCTCATTTAGGTCTGATATAATATGAACCATAACCGCTTGCCTCTACCATCTTGACTATGCTTAGCATTCACCCTTCAAATCCCAAGCAACGATCTCCCGTGTCTTACAGGTTCGATCGGGTATAGTGTTCTGACTTTTATATTTTTTATTATTATTTTATAGAAAATTGTGGGAAAAATGTAATAAACATAAATGACAGGTCATAACTAAATTCTTCACGGAGGAAGCATATATTTAACAATTTTACTATATAATAATAATATGATAATATTACTATATAAAATATTCATATAATTTTATATAAATATATTCCACTTTTCAACGCGCACAATATTATATTCACATTATGTAGAAAATTCTAATATATATAGTCATTTTTATAGTATTTTCAAGTGTTTTGAGACCTTTTGATATAATATAGTAAAATTTTAAAGATATGTTGTATATATATACCGATATCGATTTCAGGATGGTTGATAAATAAATTTAAAAAATAGATAAATTAAAGCCGACAAAGTATTTTCAAATTTTTTGTTTTATGTAACACTGCAAAATATTAAGGTTATTATTATGAAATCTGGATCTAATTTGTCCAAATTTAATATTAAGCCGAAACTGTTGTACTCTTTATATGAAATTTAACCTTAATACATTATTAAATTAAAATTAAAATTTAATTAAATTAATTTTAATTTATTATTAATATATATTTAATATATTAGTAAATTAAAATAATTAAAAAATTAATGAACAACAATTTTAACACAAAGCGTTAATTAGTTTTTGTAAGCTGTTTATTCTGTCGTTACTATTCCTCGTTGAAAAAAATGATCGAACCATGCGTGGCCCAACGATGTTTAATGATCGGCAAACCGAGAATAACATAATTTTTGGTTACATATTCAACACATCCGTGGGCCATGCATGGCATAATCCTTGTCTTACGACCTGAAAAATATAGTTTGACAATGATGGTCATAACAAATACGGCCATGCATGTGCCACAAAAAATGTGAATTATTGTCAGCAAACATGGACCATGCAAGTGCAGTTTGTTAATATCGGCAAACCACCGATTTTTCTACATAGTATAGTTTATATAAAATAAGTCCATCATATATATAACACCAGTCTAGCAACATCAATTAAAATTATCAAAAATTACAAAAACTGCACGTAAAAAAATAATTTTTATGCATATAAAATGCTTAACTACATTTTTAATATTATTTTAAAATATATATAATAAACATAAAAATATACAAATATTTACAACTATTGAAGGACAAGCGCAAAATGTCATGTTTGTATTTAAACATCATGAAGTTAGCACTTTGAGTAATTGACGTTACAAATTGTTCATTTATATTCGAAAATATTAAAGTTTAAAAACCCGCTCATGTTCATATCTCGCGGCAGTATGTCGTTGGTAGCTTTGACTTCAAGTAAACATTCCACTATAGTAAAGCCAAGGGTCGGTAGAAGGTTTAACAAGTGATCTTATCTGTTCAGATGAATGCCTAGCTCGTCTCACTTTCAACCCACATTTTACAAAATGATTGTATCATCTTGAATGCGTAATTACGAAACTACTGTCTGCGAATAACTGAACAAAAAATTTGTTTGCAACTGTCGATAACGTAGGCAGAAAAAATGCACGATAATTTAAGCGCGTAACAAGGGAACGTGCAAATTTCACAATTCATTGATAACCGTACGAATGGACAGTACGATTTTGACTTATCAAATTTCCAACAATGCGTTCATTATTGATAATACTTTTGTCAATAGCTCGCAATTATTCAATATAATTTTTACTCTTATTAAACTTTATATCTTATATTCTTATTATTCTTTTATTGAAGCCAGCGCTTTTAGTTATCCTTTAATTCCAACTTCGACGATGGTTTGCAGCGTCAGAATTAGGTCAACTTATGAATAAAAATAATAGCGACAAATTTTTCAGCAGACTACTTATATTAAATCGAAAACTGTCCAGCACACGAATATCTATACGATTATATTCAAATCAACAAAATCCAATATGACAAAGTAAGAGGATGTATCGCGAATCTACGAAATTGGAATTGGCAGTTTTCCACTAAAACCGAATTTTTATTAATTTTGCGTGTGTAAAGCAATATTGTTTATAAAATCGAACTTTCTAAGAGTAATGTAATCAATTTGCAAATCTATTGATTTCAATTCAACATGAAAATATGATTATTCACTTTATTCAGTTTAGACCCTCGTTGTGTACAAATATTCATGCCTTTTATTTTATGATGTTAATAATATATATGTAATGTAAATGGAAAATAACCAAACAATTATCGCATTATCTAATATAATTTGATTTGAAATATACAAATCCATAATTGAGACATGTATTCTATATAATCTATAAAACTAAACACTTTAAACAATGTAATGAATCTAAAGTGGACCTTCATTTGTCTTTCAAGGAGAGTATGAAAGAGATAAAAATAAAAAAAACTTGAATCGTAATGCCTCGTTTTTTGTTGTCGTCATGGAAGACTTTATAACATCTTATGAATAAAGGTATTACAGTGCTGGGGATAAGAATAATAGCTTAATTTTTTAAAGGGAGAATTTTTTCTTTTTCACAAAAAGACATATCATTATAAGCACGTTAAAGCATATGCGTGTACTCATACATATATAGTTATGGGAACAATAACATTATAAGGCTGCCTAAGGAATGATGTAATAATTAACGCAAACATCTTTGCAGCAACTAACAATGTCTCAAGAATGTTTAATTTCTTTTTAATTCTTAAATATACTTATTCCCGATTACTTTGCAAATTTTAAGGATTTTCATACAAATTAGTTCTTACTAGATTACATCTAAGAGTGTTGAATTCTAGAATCTATAATTCAGAATTATAGATCTTTATATTAATGTAGTAATGCGAATATGATTTTCAATGCAAAAACATTGTATATGTATACGAAGTAAAAATGTGTAAATAAATTCTTTTTTCTCAATTCATTGAATATTATTTTATATTACAGCAACCCTGGAATTATTATAATGTCTTGAAATATAGTGCCATCAATGAATTATCTTTAAAAGAATAAATTTTTTTCGGTAAAAAATTATAAAATTTGTTAGACGTACAATTTTTTTATGGAATCTAACATAATTTTACACTTGCTAAAAACTTTTAATACAAAAAAGGTTTTTCACAAAAAATGAGTGAATTGAACTATTCTTATAGCAAATTAACTTTTGGAATGCTTGTTTTACAACATAATGACGCAATTTAACGCTTGTAATAATCCCGAAATTCATAAAATGTAAAAGCTTTTGTTATCTTAGGATTCTTTGTTCAAAATGTTTCAATTGACTTCTATTATTTGTAAATACAACATAACATTAAAACAGATAATTTTGTTGAGTTGTTAGCTATAATTATAATCTATTTTAATATATGTTAAATCAATGGATCTCAGGTATGGTTTTTTACTAAATATTTAAAAGAAGGACGCATTTTTTATATTGGATTTAATTTTCAATCATATTGCTATTAAACAAGCTATATTTACATGTATATTTCTAATCGGTATAATATAATATTATACAAATTTAACAACATTTATTTATAATTCTCAAATCCAGTAATATTTTTAAATAACTAACTCACTCTTTTAATTGAATCTATTATCTTCCAATCAGTAAATCATAGTATATTTCATGTTTTTATTAAAAACTATCCCAACCAAACTTCTTAATAATAATTAAAAGGTGAACCATGGAGTAATAACGTAATACTTAGAATACTAACTCAATTTTAATTTTTTTCGTAATAAATTACATTCGTAACAATATTCTTTCAAACTTAAGGTCCTATTAAATACTAATACGTTAAGGTCTCCTTTATTTATCTTCAGCATGTACAATAATGTTCAAAGTCACCTGATATGCCCTTCTCTCACCATTTATACTACTATATTATTAAACTTATGTACCCCTGTAGCAATCTTGTCTTGATTCCTAATAATAATAAGCCGCTATATAATTGCGCAGATATACTACGTAATATACTCAAATTTAATACTCAAAAAGCATGAAATTCATTTTGAAATATATTAGTTATGAAAATGATATGCATTTACGTTAATGACAGAAGTCCGTTTATAACTTGTCTCTACAACTTATATAAATAATGTAGACAAATAAAATAATGTATACAAATTATTGCATGTACATAAGAGATAAAGATTAAAAATGTACCAAAATTTAGAATTAAAATTAATTTTCTAAGCTTAATTATGTGCAAGGAGAAAAATGTTATATTAAAAATTACTATACATAATGGTATTTCAAGGATATAGAAACAAATATTTCAAAAATTATTATACATCTTCTATACAAAACAATATCTTCTAGACAATTAGCTATATTTTCTAAGACAGATTTCTATAAAGTATAGTAATTTCCATAATACTAATCATGATATACTTATAAAGCTATAGAAGTATGGTGTATTTTATAATGTAACGTTTTTCTACGTGTGCATACTAATGTATTAATAGATATAAAAGTAATAATAAACTATATATGGTTTTAATTAAATTGAAATTATGTTATTTTCACTATAAACTATATATATTTACATGGTGGATATTTCATTTAGAGATGTCAGACATTTACGTATTCATGCGGAGATGCATAAATCGATCACTAATTAATTACAATAGTAAACAATAATTCAGCTAAAATATCTCAATAACAAACGTTTTGTAGTAAACTACTGGGTTAGTACCAGAAATCTATCAGGATATATTCGAATAAAAATATTCGTTATTTGAAATTTTCATTTATATTTGTGCGACATAGGAACATAATTTGTACATGTACATTTATATCATAATATAATTTTAAATCTCCAGTAAATAATCATGATTTTCATTTTTGTTTATACTTAAGTACTAGTAAATTATCATTATACATTATCATTACACTAAAATATACAACGTCTGTTAGAAATGAGTTTAATCATTTATATTTTTTCATGCAAAAATTCTTATATATATGAATAATATGTGCTTTTATTTTTGTACACAAATTCGTAAATACAAGATGGTATAATTAATTCTTCAATATTGTAAGTAATTCTTTAATTCTACAAGATTAAAATCTGGGTACATATATGTATATATATTTATTTATATAATGTTAAATCACAAAGTCGATAAGTTGTCAGATATACATGGTTCATAAAAAAGTAATTTTCTGACAATAGAAACTAATCAAAATTGCGATTTTCATGTTTATGTATAAGAACAAGTTATTTCATTAATGCACCGTATTGAATATTCTTATATACTTTGCCACTCGATTATTCATAACTTTGTTGACGTTCCTATTGATTATATAAATTCTATTAATATTCGAGGAAAAAAGTATAGGAATATATTTTTATACGCATACAAGAATTTATCTCAAAATACATATTAATATTCTATACAACATATTGTACACCAGAAAAATTATAAAATCTATTACACGTGTATAAAAAAAAGTAAGACTTTCTATATCGCTGGTACTTCCAAGGTATACGTGTTATTTACTATTACGCGTGTTCCATAAATATTACTAACATTTTTAACGTTTTTCAATTCATGTTTCAACTATATTTTATGAAGCATATATAATAAATATAAACAAATACTATGCACACTCTGTTAGTCAATACAGACAAAAGCCCGAAAAAATGTATGGAAATGAGGTCTTCGAGTTCCATGGATTCCACAAATTGGTATCTACGTTGCATTTTATCGCAAAAGTAATTGATACGATGACAACGATAGCCATCAAAACATACTGTTTGATCAGAGTTCTCATGCGTATCGAGCAATAATACTTCGATACATATACATATTTATAGTTGTGTTGTATATACGTCAAAATAATTATGTGACTTTTTTGTTTTTCTATAATGGTATTAATTAATCCATTTAAAAGAAAATAATAGAAATTATAATAAGTTTTAAGATTTGTATTTAATAATTTTATAAAAAGCGTTGAATGTATATAAAATTTCATTGACGACTTTTTAATTCTACAGTTCAATGAAGAACATTATTTTATGCTTCCACCAGAATGTAGACATTTTTGTCACCAAAAATATGAATTTTTAAAGACCTAATATAAAAATTCTGATTAAAAAAATGTATATATTATTATTATATGTATAATCGTGTTATAATTTAATAATAATATAATTATTTAAAATAATTTTAACATTATCTTATTTTTCCATTTGAATGCACTAATTTCTTTTATCTTTATTTCTGATTTACGTTACTCAATAGGATTTCAATTTTAATCATAATGAATTATTATTTTAAAATAATTTAATAAATATTAACAATATACCATACAATAATAATATAAAGAAATTCCCAAATCTTTTATAATATATATATATATATTAGTATCATATTTACTATATCATCATATATTATAAATATTATAATAGTTTTTCTAATTTGATCAAATTTGTGTCAAATAGATCACAAAATTCGTCAAAAGTAATGATTAATAATGCTTATTTACAATTTAAAACGATATCATAAAAAAGAGGTATTTTTTTAATATTTTTTAAACTACTTCTCATAAAAATTGAGTAAAAAATATTATATTTTCCATTTTGCTGAAAATTGTTTATACTTAAGTTAAATATGATTTGGAACGTCACATTATATATATAATTCCATTCATTTTTATATTGCCTAAATTCCAATTTTTGCATGTATGCAGCATTATGGCAAAGCTACATCTTGAACAGTGCACAATTTCTCTCTATACAACTTAGGATCTATATATCTTATATTCATAATAAAATATGTATATTAAATATATATCTATTAAGAGCCGGAAACGTAATAATAAAATTCTCTTTTATTATAGTATCAGTAAAGAAAAATTATATATAATAAATTCGCTGATTTGTTTGCTGAACTACTCAATTTCAATTTCTACTCAATAAATGTTATGTTAAGGAAATATTATATTATTAAACAATTACAAAATGTGCGTTAAATAACATTTCTTATTACTATTTACATCAACGAACAGTAACAAAAAATTGAATCTATTAATCTATTTGACACATTTCATTTGCTCCTTTTTTATAACTTTTTAAAAAATCTGTTCCAATGTGAGTGATTATAATACACACATATTAATAAAATTAATATTAATCACACGCTGTAAAGTTTTCGTGTTATTAACACATTAATTTCTATTCCTTAATGTGAGGACATTCATTCAAAATAACCGTAAGGAAAATCCCTACAGAATTAGCTTATGGAAATGATACGTATATTTTCATAAGAAACTTCCATGTGGATTTTCCATATAGATAAGAAACTTTGCCGGGAATTAAACCAAGCTTTAAAACAGTATATGAATCGAGTAAAAATTATGCATCTTTAGAAAAGCATAAAAATGATGTAAATGTTTTGAATAATTTTATACTTTTAATTCAGCAAATTGTTTTTTATAAACCATTTTAAAAAGCGTATAACTTTATATACATCAGAAGTTACTTTATGTAAATGATTGCAATTAAAATAATAACATTAATCAAAAATTTTAATAACTCATAATAGTTCTATTGAATGTAAGTTGAATATAAGACATTACCTTTTAAAATAAAACTGCTTTCAACCAACAAATTTTTTTTAATTTCAACGAAAATATATAGAAAATGTTTCTACATTTCAACGTTTTATATATATATAAACGACCATTCTCCTAATATTAAAACAAAAAAATGCTAAATTAAAATTATAAAACGCACGTCAGCAGTTTATTAATTTCCTACAAAAAAAAAAAGAAAAAATCTTGGCAATATTTGCCAATGAATGCATGAAAAATTATAGACCCTGTGTATGCTTAATATACTATAAATGCATCATCAATAAATTATGTTAAATATTGTCAATTTATTGTCTATAACAATAAACAATAATACCTCTTACATTAAAAACAAAATTTCGATCGTTAATATAAATAATGTATAATTTATTGCATTATATTTTATTACTAATTAATAATATATGTTAATAAACCTTTTACATAAAAAACTACATATATAGATCTGATACAGCATATCAACTAAATTATATACAATAACATCATATCAACATGTGACATAAGTCAGCATGTAACGCTCAGCAAATGTTAGAAACTGATATCGTCTAACAACCTTACGGCGATATAATGTATCAATGCGCCCTCAACATACTCTCTCTCCGTATGTGTATATATACGTATATATATACTTAAATAAATATTTTTTAGATAGCGAACTTCTAAAAATGCAATAACAATCTATACAATTTACAATTTCGAATCGAACCCTGTTTTCTGCTTTCTCGTTCAAAGCTTCCAAGTTACTGAAGTATATAAACGACTCTGGTATGTAATATAAATACTATTATTCTACCTTTTTGTGCGAGCTACAAATGTAGGATGATAATGTTTGCTTGAGATTGGCAAAATATATAATAGCACTATGTCAATACCGACTTCATTTTATCAAAATTTGTTTTGTATCGGTTGCCGTTTTCGACTATTTATAATGATGGCTTTATATTGGCAAAATTTATCGATAAGAAATCGAAGCACGCTGATAGTTGACCTTTTCTCTACGCGCCTCTGTCTGTATATTTCTGTTAATGTACCAACAATTCACAACACCTAAATAAATAATCACTGTCAACGTTGATTGATAGCACACAACGTCTGATCTGACTCACAAAAGGGCTATTTTGTGTTATTATAGCACTGTACAAAATTAATCTAAATTTTAAGTATATGTTCTGCAAACTTGAAGCTGAACCATAAACTCCTGACCAATGAAATTCTTACATTTTGCAACAGGAACAATCTCATTGATGAGCATTTAAATTTGAATATTAATTTTATAGAATATACTTTAAATTTACATACTCTTTTATAGTGTCTGTATAAAGGCGCACTTAACGAAGCTGCCAGATATAAGTGTCCTATATACCGCTTTATATCTGTCGTTAAAAAGTTACAATGATTTTTGTACGAACAGTTTCAAACGGAAATTGATTTGTTTCCGAAATTATTAAAATTTACTAACGTGGCGTAAGATTTTCAAACCAAATACACTCTCAAACATTACATTCCTTACACAGAGAAAAATACAATTGAAATTTTACTATAAGGTTATCAAATGTGTCGCTTTATTTATATTGAAATTGTACTTAGCATAAACATTATATTTTCTTTTTTGCTCACACTATATTTTTACTATTTGATGAGAAATTTAAAACTGAGAGTCGATATTTATTAGAGTCTGATTACAACCTCGTAACGTCTAAAATTTCCCGTTTAGGGTCGAATGAATTCAAAATAAGTTCAATCAAACGACACATGAAAAATAAAAAAGAATACGAAAAAAAGAAAAAATAATTTTTAATCATACAACATTATATTTATTGATAAAATAAGTATATATCTATACTGTTAAAAGTTTAAACCAATGCGTTTCGTATGTTGTAATTAATTAATGATCTTAATAAAATAAATTTATAAAAAAAATAACGTAGGTTGTAAAGTTTGAAAGGAGGTTTAAAATTGTAATATCAAATCTAGAACCTATTTTCAAATCTCTTTAACTTAAATGGGAAATTTTAGATGTTTCAAAGTTTAAATCAGAATCTACATTATCATTCACCTATCATTATCATTTAACAAATTTGAAGTTAAATTTTTAGGTTCAAAAGAGTGATAAATTTCCACCCAGAAGCGTATAAATCTAGTTTCGTTTATTGTATAGAAATTTTCGATTTGACTTTTCCCTATATATTTTAAAAATTTTAACATAAAATATAAAAAATTACTATCTAAATTTGAAACGTTAAATATAATTGAAAATATACTATAAAATTGAATATATCATATAGTAATTTAGTAGTATTATATAAGCATATCTATTTTAATTATAATTACTTTTTTATATAGTAATTTTTCTATTTTGTTATTAAATACTCAGTTACTATTTTGAAATTGACTAAATGAAATCATCAAACTTTGTTTTTTTCTATGTAAAAATGCAAGTTAGTAATTTTGTTGTTGTTACAGTAATACACTTTCGTATTATGAAATATAATTTTCCATGCTTTTACTTATTTCTCAATCCAATACGTACTATTTATCGGTTAAAATGTCCATTCGATAAAAAATTGTTTTATTGCGGATTTGGTTCAAAAACGCCCAAAATTTTCCTTGAAGCTAATCAAATTTTAAAACACCGAACAACTATGGCATTTTAACAATTTATTATACTTTCGTTCGGACCAAGTTGTCAAACATTTCAACAAAATTATTCCACAGTAGACCTTTTTTCGATTCCGTATAAAAATCGTACAACCAGCATTCACAGAGTGCAGATAACATGCAAACAGATACAGCAGTAAAGGTCCGTATACGAACGGACGAGATGTCTAACACTGCAAACGCGCAATCGGACTGACTAGTCGTAAATTTATTCGGCCGAACAGAAAACAGTTACCGGTTTAGTTGTGTGATATCGGGGTGTGTCGAATTGGTACTCGTGTTTGTACGCGAGCTGAGATTCAAGACAGTCGAAGTATGAGAATTCGAGTTTCAATTACAACTACATTCGAAATAATTAACTAACACTTTTAACTAATCATTGAATGGTATTCATTACGCGAATAGGAGTGTACTTTTGCGCTGAAAATGAATGTTGCGAGAAGAGTATGTTGATTCGTTGATTTCAGTGAAAAAAAATGTTTGTTTTCGAAAATTTACTTTGCGTTACATTCGTGTCGAGTTTAATGTACATTGTAAATAAATGCATTTATTTATACACGTATACCAACTGCTGGAAGTTAGATTTGTAAGATTAATACTCGCAGCTGAGAAAGTTCGTCTTAAATACTTACATTAAAATCAATTAGGACGCATTTGACATTTGCATACTTTACTATTCTAAAAATCTTTAAAACTTTTATCATCAATTCGAACAAAGTAAATAAAGAAGACAGCTATACAT